>JANRGW010044686.1:0-15313 GCA_024733675.1 Psilopsiagon aymara
AAGGTTAATTCCAGGAACGGCCAGAAATGGGGCACTCCAACAATGGGAGCACGAGTCCCCACGTGGCTTGCCAGCTCTCTGCTGGTGGCTGGCAACCACCAGGAACAAAGAACAAGTGTCAGTGGCAAATGCTGGTTTGCAGAAGGATGCCGAGGTGCATGGAACGGCTATGGAGGCAGGACTTGCTGGCACAGTACGCAGGCTATTGTGTCTGGGGGCCAGTTTCTTTTGGCAGCCACCACACTCCTAATGTGATATTCAGCAGCAGCATATTAGCTCACTTGTCACAACAAGGGAGCACTGCACTTACAGTCCCGCATTCAGTGTTGTGCCTGTGTACCTGCACAGCCACAGCAGCCACACCTCTCCATAATAAAATAGGAAAAAATAACCACAAGAGTGTTAGGAAGGGCTGGATTAACCTTCCCCTCCCTCCCCCCATATTGCATCAGGACAGCGTTTGTATAAATAAACCTGACAGGACAGGACTGCAAGTCAGAACCTCTTTATCAGTGCTGGCAGTACCGTACACCCTCAGCTGGAAAGAAAAAAAATCACAGAGGCTTTACTCATTACTTTTGCTAAATCCTGCAGCAGAATGTTTTCCTGCCCTCCAGACCTGGATTGTGCAGCTCTGCTCTACCTCCAGTAGTTATACATAAAAGCAATCCATTAACAGTCAGGTTAACACATAGCACACAATTCGATCATACTTGTCAGCATGTCTAAGCCCTACAGGTTGGCTGGCCACTAAGAGATTCTGCAGTGGAATCACTGCAGGAAAGAAGCAGTTTATAGTCTGGATTATAGGGGCAGGGTATGATCATTTGGCTTTTTCTGTTGTTTTTAAGAGAGCACAAGACAAAACTTCAGCACAAGTGAAAAGACAAACAAAGGCTGAACATGATTTCTCCTCCAATCTGTGCCTTATATGCTTATGTGGCACAACAAAAAAGCAAATAACCTGAATGCAGCCAGATACCGCATTTCAGAGAGCTTGGGTGGGGGCTGGAGAGTAGAACACACTCGGGGAATGAGAACATGTGTTCTAAAATGCAAGTATTTTACAAGACATCAATCCATCATTAATGTTATTTGGATGTCCAGCTTGCCTGAGGGATAACACAAAGGGGAGTCCTGCTATTAATAAACTGTACTTGGTTTTGAAATAAAAAGCTCAAATACAAAGACTCAGCAGTTCTCAGAAAAAACACAACTTTTTCAGCATGCAAGCTGCATCCCTTCTCCACAAAAACTTGCTTTTAGAAACAGATGGCAGCCTGCAAGACCTACAAATCCTTTGTCTGGAGTGGCAAACTAGGCCCTACTGCCCGTCAAAGTCAACCATCATATTGTGAAGCACTGACCCTAACAAATCCATTATGTTTCTTTCTACCATAATGTAAAACCATACAAAATGAGTCAGAATTAATAGGAAAGGGGTGAGAGATTTTAAATCCCTTTCCCCCCCACAACCTCACACAAATAAAGACAAGGGGGAGAGTTCTGCGCTGACCCTTCACTTACTATCCATACCAAACCCTACTGTTTGGGCTGCCCCTTTGAGCCAGGCTGCCTAAAGGGGGATGGATTTGGGTTTGAAGCACTTATGCAGTGCTGTGCAGTGGCTCTGAAATCAGCACACTGTGTCAGTCAAACTACCAGCACAGTCAAGAGCGCATATCCTGAGAAGGAAAGAAAGGCCCTTATGCTAGCTGAATAATTAGGTCTGATGTGCTTTGTAGTTTCTCAGCCCCTCCTTCACAGCTCTGCTGAAGTGCTGTGCAGATAGGCAGCACAGACAGGGAAAGCTCTTCACAGGTAGCTGCAAGGAAGAAAGTAAGATGCTTTTTTTCCTCCTGCGTCAGCTGAACCCAAGCAATGGAAAGAGAAATGTGAAGAAAGAGGAGCTCATATCAAAGAGCTGCTTCATTCAGTCAAGGAAGGAAACAACAGAGAAGCCTGCTGAGGAGGTGATGGATGGGATGATGGTGTGGAAAGGATTGAAAAGCCTTTTCCCAGCTATGGGTATTTGGTGCATCTTGACACACAAAAGGAAACACCCATCACTGGTACTTGTCAAGCAGACGCCTCCCACAAGGAATACTTTTGTCGAAGAGAAAATCCCTCCCAATAAGAATGGGCCCAGTTTATGAACAATCCAACTGCTTTAATCTTGCTTATTTAAAAAAGAGATTCAACAGGAAAGTCAATGTCCTCAGAGCAACAGACTGGATTCTTCACACTCTCATAGAATTGCCTCCCATTCCCCTTCACTGTTTTCTACAGCATAAAACAATCTCTCAAGGACATGGCAACAACGACGCTGAAATTCAAAGCATTGAGATCAAACACATGAAGCTGACGCTCATTAAGGCTAAATTATGTCACCTGTCTGAAGGCTCAAGCTTATTATTTAAGACAATACAATAGTCGTTAATCACAGCCATTGTGTATTACTCGAAAGGCATCTAGGAAGCTGAAGAATACCAAGGAGATTTACTATACTACAGTGCCAGATTTAATTACATGGTTTTCTCCTCAGTATCTCACTGCTTGTAGCTCACCACCTGTTTGCACCGGAGGACCTGAAATAAAGAGGTGCTGGCCCTTTAGGCTAGGCATACAGAAGAGGGCTGGTGAGGAGCTTTTGCTGTTTAGCAGACCAGTAGGCAAAGAGAATGGTCTGTTTTGGGAGAGCTGGCAGACAAACCACTTGTGCATAAAGCTATTGTTTATCTTCTGAAGTTCTAAACTCCCAGTTCCTTTTCTGCACATATATGTTTATGTGCAGAAAAAGACACCATTGAGCCCATGCGCAAGGAGAGGCAACTCGCTATCTTCTTCCTAAAGCTGTAGCGTGAAGATTTGTGCGCCCACCAACACAACAATATATTTAAGCAGCATGTCTGTCTGCTGGCAGCATCCTGAGTTTGCATTTTCTTTTTATAAATATTTAAGCATAGAAGAACTGTTCATGTTACCCACTCTGCCCAAAGTGTTTTGACAGCCATGCTCACCACATGACAGTGATGCTCTATTTAACACTGCAGCTGCAGACAGGAGGATTTGGTTTCAGTTTTATACAATATTGTGAAACCAATGACCTCCCACAAAATAAAAGAGATAATACAATTTTAGGAGTAGAATGGAAATGCATTGGCAAGACATTATCAGTAAGCAAGAAAATAAAACAGAAATCTAAGTCCCGAATGCAAGAATTTCCTTAAATTCAGCTGCAATCTCTTTCTTATCAAATATATTCAGAAAGTGATAATAGAAAACAATCAACCCTGACAAAGCTAAGTTAGCGTCCTGAAATGGTTTCTCTTAAGGCTAGGATAATTTCCAAGCCTTCTGGAAATTATCATCAGCCCTCAGAGACCTCTCTACACACTTCCTAGCCAGTTAATTGAATCCTCTCAAAAGAAGATGGCTTAGCAGACCACTTGGCCAGCCCTGAGGGAGGTTTGGCCCCAGCCTCTCTCTATAACATACTAAGACGCAGCATAGTCTGTCAGTGACTAACCAAGAGTCACTCTTTTGCATCTGAAGACCCAAAAATATTTTCAGGTACAGAAAGTCCAGGGAAACAAAAAAGGCTTAAACAACCCAGCCAGCCAAACCCACACAAAACGGCTCTGCTACTGCTGGTGACATGAAGAGGCATTTTTAAATGCTCACTTTAACATGCAAGAACTTTAAACAGTACTTGGAAAAAAAAAAAAAATAGAGTGAACACAAGAAAGAAAAACTGAGTCAGCAACATTTACCCTTTCTGATTTCCACCACAGCCCCCGAGCATAGTCGCAGTTACCCAGGGGCTCATTAATGCTTTCATCTGTTACAAGCTTGCTGGAAGCATGAAGTGATGCCACTCTGGCATCAGCAGATTAATCATGCATAGATTGCAACTTCCCTCTACACTGCAGGGCAATGCCATCTCCTTCTAGGCCACTTCAGTGGCCAGATTCAAACGAATATTGCCATTTTCTGCCAAGAAAACTCATACATGCAGAGTGATTAGCCATCCCTTGTACTGCCTTTTACTAGTGTTACTAAAAAATTAATGCATTGGATACAGTTTTACGACTCCTCATGCATCATTAGCACTTTAATATATCAGAACAGAGCCAGTTCTTAACAATATTATCAGAAAGATCAGAATATCTTTTAGAAACAATAAAGCACGAGGATGAGTGGATTTGTTTTTAAATGTGGTAAGGGGAAAGATGAAGGAGGAACAAACTGGTAAAAAACACCCTTCCCCAGCATATTCTGTTGCTGTATCTCTCATTTGGTGCATCTGGGTAGGGATGAGGGGGGAAAGGTGATTTTTCATAGGTGCATCTCTTGGATGCAACAGCACCAGCATAGCCAAGCTCCTATATCCTTCCATTTAGGCTGAGGAAGGACTTGGACCAAGTGAAAAAACAGATGCAGTTTTGCTTTCACCACCTGTTATCACATTATAGGAGCTGTAGCAGAATTTGCTCCCCTAACAAATACTCTTTGAGGCTGAGAAGGAAAGACTAAGAAAGATGGCATTAACACAGCTGTATGATTTCACAGGTATGGTGAAAAGCACTAGGAATTACACGACAGGACACCAGGACCTCTCATCTGTAGCTCCTTTTGCTCACACAAGCCTGTTAGCTCTGATCTTCCCTCTTTCCCCCCAGCACCACAAGTTATCATTCCTTCCCCAACCCACCAGATGGGCATGGGACAACACACACTCTGCCTAGATCCTGGCTATATGGCTGCCAATTAGCCTACCAGGATACCCACAGGGAGGGGCCTCTCTTGCTTTATCAAGTGCTGTTGCTTTCCCTGCAGCCTTTGCATTACTGGAAGGTTAATTGGGATCTCTGCTCTAGCTGCAGGGACTTAGCCAAAAAACAACCCCGTATCTTTACAATTTCACCTCTGACAAAATTAAATTGATCTGTGTGCTCAGAAGTTGGTGGATAAGGACACAGACTGTTCTGGAGTATTGGGTTTTTGACTTCATTTTAAAGAAGGAAACAGATCTAGTGTGATTATGTTATCAATCACAAGCTGAGTTTCAAGTGTGATAACACTATACTATTAACAACACAGATGGTCTCCTGCTTAGCGTCAGCTTCCTACCAGTGCACTACAAGCAATGTTGGGACACAGTCAGGAGTCACTGGCATGAAGTGCTGATAAAAAACTAACCAACAGCTGAAATTCAAGACAGATTTTGAATTGCGAATCATTTTCGGATCTTCACCACTATCAAATATGATGTATCTTGGACACTCCACTGTGATACTTGCTCCAAGCGATTCATACTTAGCTCTGGGACAGATCTAAATCTGTGCCTTTTTTTCCTCCCAGCCTCTGGACAAATACCTCCTCCCGCGCCAGCACAGACCTGCAGGCAAGGAACATGAATACGTGCAGGCCCTAAGACAAGATGTTTTCTCATTCCTATTCCTGCCGAAAGCACAAGAGCTGAACTAATCAGGGCCCTGAGCCCTGGGTCACAGCCAGGGCATCCACGCCAGGGACCCCAGCTCTTTCTCACCTGCTGACAGGGACAAAGCAGGGTTGAGGGGTCCGAGCTCATTAAGGCAGAGTTTTCATGGGAAGTTCAGCCTGCATTAAGCTAGAGGGTTTTTCTGCTGTTGTTTTAACAGTGTGTTAGGCTGAGCAATTTTCAATGGGGCTTGCTCTTTCGCCTCCCAGCTCACCGTGCAGGCAGCATTAGGAAGAAAGGAAACAAAGACACAGGCATAGAAATGACAGTAAGTTATTAACCAGAACTACTATTATGAAAGTTAACATCTCCCATCATAGTTCCCCTTTTGCTAAGTGCAGCAGCAGACCACAGCTGCCTCACCCTATGCAGATGTTCATACTGACACAGGAAAAAATGATTACTTAATAGCATTCCTTATACCAGGATTCTTTAGCTCTTAATCATTCCTTGATTTGAGATAGAAACACTAGACTACACATCCCTGCTTGAATTAAGAGTCAAACAACATCTGCAATCACACTTGCTAAAGCCAGAAAGACTCAACATACTTGCAAATGCCAAGTAAGACAAACCTATCTCAAACAGCATCATCTTGGGAAAAGGCTAAACATGTAATTCATCTGTGCTGAATAGCTGGTATCCTGTTTTCCAGACATAAACACTCTCTCTTAATAGATATGTAACACTAGTCATTAGAGACAAAGGCTGACAACCCGAAAAAGGGTGCATTAAAGGCCCCATAGTACCATTCTTGCGGGCCTTGATGTTCTTGAAGTGTTTACAAGGCAAACCGTACAGCAGAATATACAGCAGAATATACCGTTTCAAAGCTCTGTGACAGAGCATGCATCCACCATCAGTCATTTTACAAAGCACCTGGCAGTTTTTAAGCACTGTGAGTCACAACCAGCCATTTCGTCTCCATATGATTACACAACATTTTAGGGGTTTGAGTGGATTTCATGTTTTGTTTGGATTTTTGTTTGGTCGGTTTTGTTTTTTTTTTTTTAATAAAAGGTGAGAATTCTTCCCCAAATACCTGGTGCTCTATATTTTCAAACTGTCATACGGGAAGAATACACGAAGTGAGAAAGCACAACATCTACATTACAAAAAGTCCCACACTATAAATCATGCAACAGTCTTTCATCTCTCCCCATGCCAGCCAACATCACACCTGAAAGTCTATGCTAACAGAGCTGATGCTTTGTTTTTAAGCACAGAATTGTTTGTAATTTTAAATTCATGTCAGAGTATTGCAGTGCATAAACCAAACAAGAATACCCAGTGAGAATACTGATAGAAAAATACTATTGTGAAAGTAACTAATCAGCAAATCTACCCCTCCCTCAACAATGAAAGGCCAAATATTTACTCAATTGTATATTTCATTCTTTGCTCAAATACTTCATAGTTTGAATCTAAAACATAAATCCCAATTCTCTTTCCTAAGCATCTCATGGACACCACAGGGCCCAGCAGAAGGTATTTACACCATCTGACTGGATTAATCTCAGCAGCAACCTGGAGAAAAAGCCAGGAGGATAGGCTCCTAAACAGGGATTTGGACCTCCAGACGGTCTGCATGCCAGCAAGAACCTGGGCTCTGGAACCCATCAGACATCTAAAGTCAGTGCAAGCAATACCTATTTCAACTGTGAGAGCAGCATCCTCTCCCAGCAGGCTCCAGCTGCATCCCAAACGACAGTCAGTCCAAAGCAAACTGCTTGACCCACTGGATCAATATTTCTTTGAGAAATTCCCAGTTCAGCGAGTGCTTGGTTTCATCATTCCACTACAAACAGCTCAGTCTCTTGTCTTTCTGTGACAAGAGACTGGAAGCACTTCTTACACCTGGACAGCCCCTTTTAAGGAGCATCCATGGTGACACTTGCTTTTCCTTGAACTTATAGTTATTGCTAACACAGGTAACACTGCATTACATCACATGCCAATCAGTTTGTACATGAAAATAGCTATGCATGGAAATGAGCATAGGTTTATAGAGATGCTAAGGGGAAAATGCAAATTTATACAAATAATTTCAGTCACCCATGAAAAGCAGCAGCCTCTACACACCCAGGACAGTGAAGCTTTACTTTTTTTCCTTCTCTTCTAATCCTGTCATTGTTTACACAGAATGGTGTTTCAGATTAAGCCCCCTTACCCTTCCACATGTTAGTATTTAACATGACAAGAGAATACCAAGAAGGGGCTGGACAGAGGATTCTTCCAGCTTTCATGCTCTGCAACCTACCACTCACCCCTCTTCAAAGCACAATTTGACTCCATTTGATATAAAGCTTGTCTGGGGTTTTGCTTATTTTTATTTTTTAATTGCTCCTAGGTCCCAGAATTATTACTGCAATTTGATGAACAACGTGACTGTGAAGCAACGCCAAGTTCAGGCTCCAAGCGGAAGCAGGGGAGCTCACACTTCAAGACTGACACATTCTTAAATTGCCTCTGAACACAAGAACTGCTGACATTTTTGTATGAAATTGTGAAGGCTGTTCTTTTGCAAGAGAACAACTTTTCTCTACAGATCCACCAAAACCAGACCTCTCCTCCCAGTGCTATATTCTAATGTTAATTTTTATACTATCACTCAAAGCAGGTCACTGAGATCTAGCAAAGTCCTTCAACCAGCTCTACATGGAGTATATATTAGCAAGGGAATACTCTTTCCCTTTCACTTTTTCAGCATCTGTTTGGATTGTTTGGTATTATCTTTTATGGATTGATTGGGTAGGTGGAGAAAGGAGGAAGAAGCAAAACCTCACATCTTGAAGGAGCATGGCTTCATGTTTCCAGACAGGAACCTTCATCAAGCCTAGGACATCCTAACAAGAAAGATGAGAAAGCTCTCAGCTAAGACATAATGATCTGAGCTGAGTAAAACTATCTTTGACTCCAAGCAAGGAGCATAAATTGTTTATATTTTCATACTGGTAGTGTAACAGAAGCTTCTTCCACCCATGCCAGCATCTGACACCTCAGCATTCTGTCACACATTAGCCATCTCTCCAGTATGTGCCTTTCATTGTGATGACCCATCATCATTTCTTCCCTAATTACTTTTGAGATTACCAGTATGGCTGACGTGACCAAAATATCACAGTAAAGGCTTACTGTTTCCACACTGAAATTAGCTATTCAAACAAATTTTGTTTGAAAGTTTTCCTACCATACATATTTTATTTACTATTTTCTGATCAAGAGGTAGATACTGAAGTAACAATAATAATAATAAGTTATTTACACTCATAGACTTCCTGTAGGTTCACATATTGACTGCTACATTCAGTTCCTCTCCATGTGCACAAGAGATGGCTGAACAATCTACTTGTAATCTTCTTCCCACGCATGGAAGTGCTCCTACGTGACTTCAGATAGCACCAGCCAAACACCACAGCATCAACTGGACCAAAGTGCAAATGTAGTTGGGCTTTTTTTCCCCCCTTCATTCACATTTCTCATTGATTCCAACCCTCATTGCAACAGATCAGCAACTGCAGCAGGGAGCAGCGTGCCAGTCACATACTCAGCATCAGCGCACGCCAAGGCTTTGCGGGCTGTACACTTGCCAGCAAGTTTCAGGGACGAGCTGGCATTAAGGACAACTTGATTAGTGCATGACTAGGAGGTGAAAGAAGGCAGCCAAGAGAGCCCTGAAACCCTTGTCCTGCCAGCTTGCATGCATCTCAGCCTCTCCTGAAGCAGCGTATTCTCAACGTATTTCTATGGCAAGTTCCAAGCTAGCATAGGAATGCTGTGGGCAGGGTGTCAGGGCGCTGGCACAGCTCCTGAAGCGCTGGGAAATCTCTTTGGTGAGGACAGAAAGGCTTCAGGGGCAAACAGCTGAGCAAAGAAATCAATACTACAGTCATAAACTGCCACAAGCAATTCTGACATACTCAGTTTCTGCTCTTCTGTTTTCAGAGGGGTGGGTATCTCCTTCCCCCCCAAAGCTACCATCCTCCAGCGCTGTTACGACCACTGGAGAGGTGGACATCAACACAGGAGCCTCTCTCCGCTGGCAACAGGGACTTTCCTCTCCAGCCTAGGCTCAAATTACCGTATCTCCTCACACTTCCTACTAACACCCAGCCGCAATGATCCTGATCACGCACTGCCATACTCTTCAGGGCATGTACATGTCTGCCTGCTAGTGCTGTTTGCCCAAGGCAGGCAGCTGTAGTCCCAGGAACCAAGGCTCTCACCATCCACTGCACCACTGCACCACCAGAATGGAAGCAGTGACTTCAGACTGATGAGCAGGACCAAGATTAGGGTTGGATTTAGGTCATTCGTGTAAAGGACAGCAGCAGTTCAGCCTGCCAGCACTTTCATTACAACTGCTACTTACACTAGCAATATTAACATGCCAGTTACCAGGATTCTCACTGAGACAACAACCCTCATGTGGTCACACCTTCTTCTTTCAGTGCTACCACAACAGATGCTGACAGCGAAACTGCCTCCGAGAGTGCAAGAGGGTTTAGGCTTTCTAAATGGAAATTAAACCAGCAGCTTACCTGGCAAAAAAAGTACAAGAAATGCTTTTTGGTTTCACATTACTGAGTCTGTGCTATTGATAGGAATGATGGTTTTCCAACCCAATCAGTACCCTCTTTTCAAAGGAACACAGTAAAAAAAAAATTAGATGAAGGCAAATGTACAACAGAATAGTCACATCAGGACTGGGAGAACATTTACATCCAGTGTCTCTCTGCTTATACAGAGAATGAAAGCGGTATTACTAAAGCATAATAACACATCACAGCTAGTAGCAATTCCACAAATAGTCTGTTATGCAAGTAGGCAAGAGAGTTGCTCCTTATTAAAGGTAATTGTAACTGGAGATCATATTTGTCGATAATATTGACAATTCTTTATAGAAAGCACTGTTTCCTTTGGCTGCAGAAATCCTCCTACAGATGCTAAGTCTTTAATGTATAATTCAGAAATGTGTAAAAATATCTGTGTGCTATTACAATGGAATTCTATTTTTCCCCAGTAGCAAGAAAAACCCCAACCAAAATCCCCCATGTTTAAGAATAAAACCTTACAGCAACTATCCATGTTACCACTTTTAAAGATGCTGAAAAGGGCAGACACAAACCATTGTTTCTATTATTTTCATTTCAGCATTGAGTTGAGGTTGCACTTAAGCAGGGACTCCCTCCATGCTGTCTTTAACCAGAAACGCTACACTTAAGCAGATTAAGTGTTTTTACATGAACAAAATATTAACCCAGATTAGATTTTTAGCAAACAGGTTTCCTAAATGTATAGCCAGTGTTTACAACAACTTTATTTTCCAGTTTATTATGATAACTTAAAACAGCTACTTCCATAAGCCAGCTATTCCATCCAGTCCTTCATCCACAAGACTTCCTTATTCTAGCCACGAATTCAGAAGACTGAGTGGTGCATTTGAGTGCTGCTTCTCAAGGAGAGCAGGAGAAATGCTAAGTTCTATCCCTCTCACAACTCCTATAACCATCAGAAATCCTCAGCAATATACTGCAACTGTTTCTGAGGGGCAAGTTAAGTCTTGTGAGGCTGTACAGCATAAGCCATCTTCTTCACTTGTACCACTCTTATCTGCATCCAGGTTCCTTAACCTGGATAATGCCTAAAAAAATGCTTTCTGCAACACTGGACTGTACTCAAAAAATGAAAAGCTAAACTCCTGCAGTCACTTTTCATTTATGAAAACTAAGTTATGAGTAGGAACTGCAAGCACTTAAAAATTCCTTCGTCAAGGGACATTTCTCAGTCTATTTCCAGTTAACTAGGAAAAAACCCAATCACTTATTTTCAGAGAAGCCACCTACGCAAGAAGTTGTATCTCTGTAGTAATGCCACCAGGCACTGCAGGGTGACTCGGCATGAAGGAAGCCCGATGGAGAAGTGCACAGGCTGCAGGGAGACTCTGCAAGGAGTGAGCACGCAGGTGCCAAGAGCACGCAAGGACAAAAAAGTCTTTCAGCTTTCTAAAAATAAGAGCCTTCTAGATAAGAGGCACAGTTAGCCAGACTGCAGCATGCCCTGTTTGGCTTTCAACACTATGAACTGAAGTAACGTTTCACTGGGGGAAAATTAATACCCGCTACCTGCATATTGGTAGGGAAACAGCATGAGGCAGGAATAGTGTTTATTTTCCCCAAGACACTCAGCTTTTCCAGTGAGCATGGCCAGTAAGAACTCACAGCTTTGCCCATCATAAAGGAATAGAAATAAAAGAAAAAATAAATTTGATCTTAAAAACAGAGTAATGAAGCTCTCTACAGTTTTAAAGAATACACTGAACCAGGGCAGTAAGATAGGGAAACTCATTACTATATTATGCAATGGTTAAAACTAGACAATGCAATATACGTCACCAGACAAGATAATGGAATGTCTTGCCACTGTAAAGAGTCTTGAGGCAATATTTTATGGTTTATGTGTGAAAAATCAGCTATAAACCTTTTCATTTCACACAGCAAGAGAGCTACCACAACTCAACCAACACTCATGTTCTGAGATGCAGAAGGCACCATCCAACACGGTCCTTCATGCTGCAGTTCTCATGCCATCTTACTGCATCCACTCTCCTTCCAAACCACTCCAGCAACAGCATCCTCAGTGGAGCACAGAACGGACCTTCCACTTGGGAACAGAACTCACATCTCTAATTCTCCCTCTACTTTTCTCCAGAGCACTACATTATTTCCCCAATAAAAGTGTTTTTATTTCAGTTCGTAAATAGACCTAACAGCTCTACAATAAGAATTAAAAAGGCAGTTCTTCACCCTGCCTCCAAGAGCATCATTGAAACATTTCACTTCAGGCCTGAAGCAGTAGATGACTTTTTTTGCTGTGGGTTTGTTTGGTTTTGCTTTTACTGCAGAGGGTTTGCATGGAAAGAGGTTTTGTGTTTAAGCTATCAGGCATGGAAAACTTTCACAAGGGGTGGCTCCTGGGCTGTCCCCAGCATAAGGAGGGTGCAGGTCTGGGAGCTCCAGATGACACCAGAGCTGACTCACCGGCAGCTCCTTAGCACGCCGCACACCCCAGCGAGGTGCCTGTGCCTCAGCTCATCACCAATGAGTCCATCTGGAAGCTGAAAATCCCTCGAGGATATTGTAACTTGTGCTTCTCTGTTCACAGAAGAGGCCATGCAGAAGAGCTCCTCTCATTCTCAGCTCATTCCCTCATGCTCTTCTGCTCAGCCCTGGTGCAGCTCCGTTCAGTCAGACCTGGCCTAAGCAAGGCACTATGTGTATGCCAGCTGCTAAGGGACTGACTCATGTGGAGACAAACAGGTTCGTGACTACTTTTTTGCTAAATTGAGTATGACCTGTGCAGTGACTTAAGTCACAGCAACTCTGCATTGATGCTGTAACTTACCTTTGCAAATTCTTTAAGCACAAAGAGAGCAAGATGTAAAGCTAACACAGCTACATAATACTAAAAGAACGAGTTCATTTCTTTCTGCGAAACATTGTAAGAGTACTTTAGAAAGAAATAGCCTTCATTTCTGTGTTTCCTGTGATACAATAGACTTTCTGTTCCCTCAAGCATCTGTCTCCCCACCTATTCTGGTAACGAATCGATTGTAGTAACTCGGATTTTGAAACATGTAACACAGATTCCTAGATGGGATCCTGCTACTGCCGCCTACAGTGGCATCAATACTGCCCTCAGCTACATCTAAAACCAGAGTTAATTTTTCCATGGCTGCATTATATTTGTGGCTCACAGTACTCCCTGTTCCTCTCTAACATTTCCAACTCCTGTGCTCCCAGCTGATAGCAGAAAACTCTTGTCATGAGTCCCTAAAAATAAAACATTGCTCAGTGGCAATATTAAGTCCCATCATATTTCTGTTATTCCTCTTCTTCCTCTATCATATCCCAACCATCCTAGGTACTGAGAATGCCTCCCAAATTTGCACTATCAACAGTTATTGTGTGCTCAAGCCATACTGCTGGACCTTGCCAAGTTTAAACTAGTTAAAGACATTCCTGCTTGTTATTTCCTATTGAGAGGAGGGAATAAGAAGAACCCTACTTGCTTCCAAAACAACTACTTCTGGTAATTTCTCTTTGAAATCATTCACAGTTGTGTTCTATTTGATAGATAGGAGTATCCCACATGTGCCAAAATGTCTTTCCTTTAATGAAAAATGAAGACTTCCTTTAGCTTTGAAATCTTTTTAGTGTTGCTGGAGTAGTTCAGTTAAACCTACTGAATGACCATAAAAGATGAGTCCTGTATCTGAGCAGGAGCTCACCACATTCTGGCTGTCCTTGAGCAGCACTCCCCAAGAACACATAGGCACATCTCACTGGGAAACAGCAAAAGCCAAGTTTGAAAGTCTAGGTACTCATTGAGGGAAGGCACAGCCTGCCAGCCAGCACTGCTTTAAAAATAGCTTATTTTCAGATAGAAGAGCTCGAGATGACTCAAAGTTTAAGAAGCTGAAACCCCACTAGGTCATATTATGCAAACCAAACCCTGTATGCCATCAGCTGAGAGATGGCTCATGAGCCAGGAGTTCGCTTCTCAGAGCAGCAAAACTGAAAACATACAATTGCAGTCACTAGTACATGTGTAAAAGCAGAGATTAAAGCACGTTTGGCTAATGCTTCAACTTGGAGATCTGCGGGCTACCTCTAGTGTGTGCTCTTTTACAGGTGACAAACATGAACTTCAGCCAGGGTACACTGATCAGTGATACAGATCATCAAGTCTTTCTCTCACACAACCAGAAGGCAAGGTGTTTCCTGATGCAACAGCAGCAGAGACCCTGCCATGATCTCACCCCCAGAGGTGCCCACCGTGACAGCAACGCTGTTTTCAGCTACGGCCACATTCACCAGTTTGCCTGCAGTGTGAGTGCATAGGAACGGCAAACTCTAAGCATTTACGTGTTTTCAGACTCCTAAGTCAAGAAGGAAACGTTTAGCTCCCATGCATTCAGCCCCGTTATTAAGCTTACAGGGAATCTAATTCTCTGTGTAAAATCACGACTTAAACAGCTCCTTTTATATAAACAAAAGTGACATTTAGGCAGAAATACTGCCTTAGGTCAACATAATCAGCTCACATCTAGTCACGAACCCTCCAAAAATAAACATTTTGGCTAATGTGTTAGATCCCATAGTAATAATTTAGTTCTTAGATTCTGTAACATTTTCAGGGGTGGAGGAGGAAGGAAGGATGCAGAAAGACTATTTTCTGAATAGACATAAGATGTGAATAAAGGAGCATAATTAAAGATGTGATTCCCTTATTTTATTTAGTTCCTCCCAGATCCCACACCCTATTCTTCCCCTTTTCCAAAGCAAATAGGTAAGAGTATCTATCTGCCCCAACAGAAACCTCGGTCAGTCGGCTCCCTTCAATCCCGTAACCCCGGGTACCCTTCTCCTCCCGGTCGCAGCCCACCGCTGGGAGCTCCCTTTCACCATTAGGGACCAGGGCCAACACCGGGTCGCGGGGCTCTGCCTGCGGGGAGGGCGCATCCCGGCGGCCGCCCGACCGCCAAACGCTGCTCCTCGGGGGATGCTCCCGCGGCCACTCGGCGGGCGCTTCATCCTTCAAAGTTGCTCGCCCCCCGCGGCTCCTGCCGGCTCGGAGACCCCCTTCCTTCCTCCTCCTCCCCTCGCCCTCCCGCGGGGGCAAAGATATTTTGAGGCAACGGGTCCCAAAAGCCCGCCGGGCCGCGGCCAGCCGCAGCGGTGCGGGTGCGGGCGAGGCCTCCGCGCAGCGCCGGGCCGGGCCCCGAGGCTGCTGCTCACCTGCCAG
>JANRGW010044691.1:0-41753 GCA_024733675.1 Psilopsiagon aymara
AACAAAACTGCTTGTTTTACAGCTTAAACCGTGGCAGCTCTTTTAGGAGGGGGAGGTGGGTGAACAAACTGTGTGGCTGATTTACAGCTTAAACCACGGCAATGCTCCAAGTTTTTATATCCTGGGCATGACGTGCTGTGGTGTGGAATAACTCTTCAGTCAGTTGGGGTCAGGTGTCCTGTTTCTACTTGCTCCCAGCTTCCCATCCTCCCTGGAAGAGCATAAGACCCAGAAAGTCCTTGGTCAAACCAAACATTCTAAGCAGTAATTAAAAACATTGGTGTTATCAGCGCTGTTCCCAGGCCAAAAGTGAAAACCACAGCGCTGCGCCAGCTACTAAGAGGCAGAAAACTGACTGCTACTGCCGAACCCAGGACAGGAATGAAAGCTGGTTTAATGAAAGTGTTGAGATGATGATGAAATGTTCAAGTAAAGTCACAAAACTGCTCAGGAAAAAATACACTTTCTTTCAATTTTTTCCTTAAATTCTATAGTTAGATAGTGTGACTCAATCAAAGAAAAGACCTGACCCTCTGCTGCCTGACAGTTCAGTGAATATTGTGTCTTATGAAAGACTCAATAGCAGTCTAAGTGTCAAAGCTCAGCAGCCTATGTACAAAATTGAAAGCATATCTCTGCCCATGTAATAAATAAGAAAATTAAAATTTTTTTAAATCAGGGGTTTTCTTGGGGGGGGGGGAAATTTGAATGAATATGTATTTGCTGTTAAACACCTTTCAGAAACAGAGGGAGCAATAATTTTTAAAGTAACTTCTTAAGATACTAAACAGTACAGCAATGTTTTCTCTTTACAGGCAACACCTTTTCATCCTATCATCTGTAAGATTTTACATCCTTACAGCTAACACAGACTCCTTTCATGTGAAGAGCCATCACCTTGAGATAACAGATCAAAACAGAATCCACACATTCTTATACAGAATGCAATCCAAAACACACCAAACTTTAAGAGCATTGTTTTCTAGTGAATTCCTTGATTTTTAGATCAGAAAAATGGCCCAACAAATCCCAAGTCAAACTCTCTTCCTCCTTCCAGGCTAGTATCACAAGATCACCAGACTATAGAATAATTCAACTTGGAAGAGTTATCATGAGGTCTCAGTCTAAATAGCTGCTCAAAACATGGTCAGTCTTGGGGTCAGACCAGGTTATTGTGTGCTGCAGTGGTTTAAAAAACTTCAAAGGATAGAGACTGCACAGCCTCTCAGGATGCATTGCTCCAACACCTGACTGTCATAGGGAAATTGTCTTTCATTATTCTGACCAAAATCTCTCTTGTTTCCCATTGTACCCATTTTCTTTCATCCTCTCATCATGCACCAAAGTGAAGAGCCTGACTACATCTTCTAGGCATCCTTATTGTAAGTACTAGAGTTTGATTTTAGGTTTCTACAAAAAACCATTCTTTGGGTTGAACAATACCACCACCTTCTCACACCAAGCAAGTTATACAGCCCCTGAGTACCTTGGTGGACCTCCTCTGAACTTAATATGGTTAATCAGTCTTTTATGTACTAGGGACCTGAAAATGGAAGTAGTAGTCTATATGTAAACCGAGTGCTAAAGGGCGATATTCCCTTTCCTAGATCTGCTGGCTCTGCTCCTGGTCAAACAGCCTAAGATACTATTGGCCCTTGTTGCTGCCAGAGCTTACTGCTGAGTGGTGGCCAAGGATGCTGACCACAGAGCTGGTCCCTAAGTAATCAGTCCCCACCCTGTAAATAGTTCTTCCTTCCTATGTGCAACATTTGCTGTTGTTGAATTTCTTCCCTTTGCTGGTAACTCAGCCTTGGACTGTATCAAGTGGTCCCAAAGTTTGGTGCCATCTGGCAACTCCACCCCATCCTTCAGGTCATCAATAAAGAGATTAAACTAGGTGAATCATGAGAGAGACCTTAAGTTACCCACTTGTCATTGGCCTCAGGTTGAGTATGATCCATTAACCACTATTGTCTGGGTCCAAACATCCAAGCAATTTTTTTGTCATCCCATTGTCCATATTCAGCTCCTCTTTCATCACAGTTTTTCCAGAGGAGGAAGTCATTCTCCTTTTAGGGAATTTGATAGCACTGAATTAAGTAGAAAATATTGATCCTTAATTAAACCTCTGAGTCTTATTATAATGCAGCTAACCATAACAATAAAAGCCAGAACTGATGATCTTAACTATCTAAAGGTTTTTTGTTTTTTTTTTTTTTCATGTTGTTGGTCTTCATCAACCCAAAATGTTTAGAAAAAGAAATGCACCTAAGGCACTTAATGATTTTGAAAGTCCCTAATACAGTACTAACATCACTGTCTAGAGTAAAGTATTTGACTCTAGATAATGTCAAGTCTGTGGTAAGAAGTGGTTCTGGCTACCCAGGTTCAGCACATTGCTTAAATAGCTAGAAGCAATGCCAATTAAAGTGAAATTCTCCTGCTCTAACACTGTCTTACAAGCCTTGTAAACAGACTGGCAAATCAAGAAACAGACTTCACTGAAGTATTATGGTGTACAGGTTTCAGAGGAACTTTGGAGGAAATTCTTAAACCTTCATTAAAAAATATATCTAGTATCACAAAGCTTGAAAAATATTTTCTAGGCAGCTGGTTATGAAAGGAGAACAGCCAGGGGAAGTCTTATATGTCCATATTAAAGCCCAGAGCAGAAGGTTCAGGTTGCTGGTTCCATTACAGAAATATCCCCGACTCTATCAAAAAACTCTGTTTCTAAAGGGAGCTCTTTATTCGCTGCGTTGAGATGGAAACACGAATTCGATATCTGTGAAAGGCCAACAGGGTTAGCAAGAAAACAGAGAGAAAAAGGACAGAAGTAACCTTTACAAAGCACTTCTCCATCTGATACTGTTAAGTAGACTTGGCTGAATAATCCTCAGATATTATTCATCCGCGTGAATGCTGTCATGTTTCTATCCCATTTCTGCCAAATAATGATTTATAAATAATTCTTATTTGCAAGTAGTCTGCCAGTAATATTGCAAATATTGTCCATCAACATTTAGACATTTGCAAATTGATTCATTTTTTTCCTCTCCACTGTGTTTTTTTTTAATCCTGCTTCCTGCCAGATGCAACTATAAAAGAAATTCAAACAGATGCAGCAAAAATAATATTCAAGTGTATATTTTCTTGGAAACACTGAGAGAAGGCTGTTAGTTATGCAATGGGAGTAAATGGTCTGAGGCTTAAGAAGCACATTAAGTGGCTAACAACAGTAGCAAAAGCTCTGGACATTACATACACAGACTCTGATGTCTCCCAGGAAGGCTGGGATCATTAGTCCTGGTTCACTGACTTAGAGTTGGAGGTTCCTGATGAAAAGGACATAACACCAGGCTCAAGCTGAGACTAATGGGAAACAATACGCATCTGCAGACTCTGATGTTACTAATCCAGCTCCTGCTGAGGATGAACAATTGGAGCAAGGGAATACTCCTGGAGCACTGACAAACTGCAGTTGAGGATTAGAAAAGCCCTCTGAATGTTTGAATATGTAATATGCCTCCAAGTTGGCATTATAAACAGTTGCCTATAAAGCAAAGAAACTTTTTCCATTCAGGAGTATTTAGCAGAAAATCAGCATTTTTTGGCTTTCATTAGTGGTGGCATCTCCCTTCGGTGGGAAATTTAATGTGTCTGTGTGTATCAGGGGCATATAAGTTGTGTAGGAAAAGTCCTGATACCTTAATGCAGTAATTTTCAAGTCCAGTGCATACAATTCAGTATGTACCACACAATCCCTTATACTCTGTGTCCTCTTTAAGACTCAATGAAATTAAACATATAGCAAAATCTGACTGCTAACCAACTCCATCATTCAAATGCCCTTCTTGTTGCATAAATTAGGTTGTGCCAGATAGTAACACCATCAAAATTCGGTTGTCTGCACTCTTACATTGATAGAAAATCTCTGGTGTATTTTTGTCGCAATTTAACTACTTCTCTCCCATCCAGTTTGTAGGCTCTGTTCAGGTATTAGCATGGCCAGTCATCAGTTCCAGCAAACATTTAGGAGGTGCCCACCTCTTTTGAACAGTAAGAGAGTTCAATAGTAGCCAGAATATTGCAGTTGGCCTCAGAGAAGAAGCCATAAGACCATTCAGCATGCCTGCATGAACATGGCCTGTCTTAAGCAACACCTGCTGCAGTTCCAAACACTTTGTAGTTTTTATTACAGTACTGTAGTTATCTGAAATCAAACTGGTCTGTGTTTACCAACTCAAACAGAAGGAACTATTAAGGCATGTCACCAAGTGTCGCACTTGACTTCCTCCAAAACCTAGCAGAGGACTGAGCCAAAACTCGCAGGTTGGACCTAATATTGTAATCATGTTGCACTTGTGATAATCTGTTTTTCTATTTGCAGAAACCTAAATTTTTTACACTGGGGAATGAGCTTTAACTAATGACATTCTGCCTGTTGGCAAAAGGACCATTGTTTTTAGTTACTTGCCACAAATTATATGAGTATTCTTGAAGGTCTATGCAGTACATAAGAGCATAGGTTGAATTGTTACCACCCAAGGATATAAGAGAGACAAATTTTTTAGTATAGGTATAATTGCAAGATAAGCTTGGGATAAAAAAAATCTGTTCTCTTCCTGTCACTTCGTCTCAGACTGACAACTTTCAGTCAAAAAGTGCATGATGACTACGATGAAAACTCATCACAAAAGGCTCTTTTGCTTCTCCAGTTTTCTGCAAGAGGCAATGCACATATTAAATCTCTTGATTCAACACAGCTGAATTATAAGTCTGTAACAAAATTTACAGTCCAGATTGTTTTTTCCTCTTTCTTAGTCTCAGAATTTAAATTTTAGATTGTTCTAAGGAACATTTATTTCCCGCTATTTTTTTGTTATGTGTGGAGGAATTGTTTTTGAATGATGAATGCTGTAGCACTGTGGTAACAAATTATCTGTACTCATTTTGATACAGAAAGGGTACTCTTTTCAATCTTTAGCAAAGAAGAATGAACAGTTAAAGTGGAAACAGAAAGACTGAACAACTATTAGGTACATATTTGATAAAAGTTCAAGGTTACAAATCTTTCTTTGTGTCCTATTAAACAGAATTAATGCTGCCAAAAATACATCCTGAACTTCTCTTTAGAATTAGGCTGTGATTCATCTTCTTCTAAAGTAGACATCTAATATAAATCAGTAACTAGTTCAATAAAAACCTTTGTGGACATTGAATTTCTCATAAAAAGATAAAATTAAGGGAGTTGAATTCCACCTTTTTCAACTAAACTTCTGTGTGTTGACCTAGATTCTTAGTTGTACAAACCAATCTGTAACTCCTTTTAGGAGATACACCCATTTGTACATGTTAAATATCTTGCCTTTTTTTTCTTTTTTCCTCTCCTTACACCATTGACATCAAAAGGTAAAAAGTGTAGATCAAAGCTCCTGCTGAAGATCAAAGATAAAAGGGAAAAGAAATTCAAGAGCCACTGTCAGTTTTCTAAAATCAAGGGTGGAAATGGATCATGCCCTTTTTCTCTTTAATATCGGAGAAAGACGATTATAATCCACAAACAATCAAGTTTAAAATCCCTTCTCTGAACCACTTATAACAAACCAATGAAGTCTTTGTATTCTTGTCCTTGAGAGTGTTTTTTTGATTTATTTCCAAATTCAACCTGTGTAGCTGGTTTGGAACCCATATATGCTTTTAACATCTGCAGTATCCTGTGGCAAAGTGCTGCACAGTCTAAGTATTAATCTTATGTATAAATACCTTTCTTCTTTGTTTTGACCATGCTACCTGACAATTATGTTTGATGCCCCCTTGTGTTGGGAGAGACAAGGAGCAACCATTTCTTCATTTTTGTCTTGCCAATCAAGATTTTTAGAAACGTCATATTTTTCTTCAAGTGTTTTCTGCTTCCCTTTTTTTTTTTTTTATTTTTTGCCCCCAGGCAAAAAACCTTGTCTATAAAATAGTCTGACACTCATGTTCCCACGCAGTCGTCCTGCTTTTGGCTTCTTCCAAATAGATAGCAGCATTGAATCCTCTACAAGGTATGAAATAAGAAAGCAGCAAAACAAAAAGAGACAATAAAAATATTATGTTGTGATTAAAAAAGTCTAAGCATTTTCAGATTAAAAAATATTAAAGCAGAATGATGGTAAATTGAGAAACAGCATTTTTTCAGCTTTCTTCCTCTGAAAATGTGTTAAACTTGAAAGAAATTCTTCTTAAGTTGTCTTGCTTCTCTATCTTATGCTCTTTCAGTTTTTTGTATAGGCAGTGACTTAAGGCAAAAAATCATGAAAAAATTACATAGAGACTATAAGAAGCAAACATTGCAATATTTGATACTCTAGCAATAGAAAAAGTGTCATACATTTAATCAAACACACTATAATTACAATATATCTATCCCTGATTTTGATATTTAAGAATTTCATGCTTCAAGAACTCCTGCTGACCCCTGTGCCCCACCACCCCAAAGCATGATTTTAAATTAATTCAGACTAATTGTGTCAAATTAAGGTGAGGATTTTCCAGACAGATTGCTGAAAAGAGGGGAAAAAAATGCTTTAGGGTTAGTCACACAGTATTTATAAAAATATTTGATAAATACAGTTTGCTTCCACTCTGGACAACTTCTAACACATATCTTGACTTTTAGAGGCATATCTGAAGCAAACCTCTTTTCAAAGGAGCAGTCTCCCAGATCAGTAAGACTCTTCTTTTAAAGCCCTGGCTACTGGAAAAGAAAACAACTTTAAAACCTCAGCTTACATTTATTTAAACAGTTACTATGCTTAACTCTTCAATTCCACAAGATATAACACTGATAAGAAACTTTCTGATTTTTATGGTCACATCTTAATTAATGTAATGAAAAACAGTATTTCTGGGGAAAGCAGATTTAATGACTTTTCCATGTTAATAAAATTTTTAAAAGAAGAAATTATAGAAACTTTTTTTTTCTTATATTATCAGAACTTTCATCTCAAAATTATTTTTAATTTAAAAGCATTAATTCAGGAATTTCCTGCAATAGTTTTTTTTTTTAATTTCAGATTACTTAAATGAAATATTTCAAATTACCCAAATTTATTTTGAATTACAAGCCTTAGTAGATAAACTACTGTATTGGGATTTGGGGGTTTTATCCCACTTTAATACAAGCAAAAAATATCAAAACAGAAAACCATTTTCTGCTAGTCCCTAAAATGCACTATCAAAAATGGCGTGAAGGGGTCATATGTGGAAAAAAAAAAATAATTTACCCTTCTAATTGCCAAAAATTGCACAGGTCTCTTCTGTAACTCCATGGCAGCCTGATACTGGAGTATTTGGGATTAAAAGCATCCAAACTGCATAACTTTTGGCTCTTGTCGAAGTTAATAGTTAATATGATGGGACAGTTTTCTGGTAAATTTAACCACAACTTTTGGACAGTCTCAATTATGAAAGCATACTCACATCCCAGTGCAAACATAATGGTAGGTATGAGGTAATACCACCACAAATTGCCTATTGATGCTCTCTTTGTTTCACCTACCTTCAGGACCCAATTCTTTATTCCTCGTCAGCTTTTGCAAGACAAAAAATACACCACCCTTAGGGCATAAAAATTGTTTTATAAGTGGTCCTAGATGTAACAGAAAAAAAATATTCCTTGCCCTGTGTTGAACCTGAAAAGTAGAATAGCACAAAAGTTGTGAATAAAAATAATACACCTATTCACAGTATCCCAGACTGGCTTGGGTTGGAAGGGACTTTAAACCTCATCTAGTTCCACACCCCTGCCACTGGCAGGGACACCTTCCACTAGACCATGTTGCTCAAAGCCCTGTCCAACCTGCCTTTTAACACTTCCAAGGATGAGTTAGCCAGAGCTCCTCTGGGCAACATGTGCCAGGGCTTCACCACCCTCATAGTAAAGAACTTCCTAATATCAAGTCTAAATCTACCATCTTTCATCTTAAAGCCATTCCCCTTGTGCCATCCCTACATGCCCTTGTAGAAAGTCCCTCTCCAGCTTTCTTGTTGGCCCTGCTAGGCACTGGAAGCTGTTCTAAGGTCTCTCTGGAGCCTTCTTATCTCGAGACCGAGCAACCTCAACTCTCTCAGCCTGTCTCCGTAAGAGAGGTGCTCTAGCCCTCTGATCATGTTCATGACCCTTCTCTGGACTCACTCTAGAAGGTTCACATCCTTCTTGACTTAACACAGCACTGTAGGAAGGGGGTCTTGAAAGAGCAGAGTAAAGGGGGAGAATTCCTTTCCTTGATGTGCTTGTCATGCTCCTTTTGATGCAGCCACTCTCATCAGTCTCATGACTCATGACAGTGGTGTGTAGGAGAATGCTGCTGGTTTTAAAAGTTGGGGGCTTAATTCCAAACTTTCTTTGCTTAGCTGCAGTCCCATTACATTGGGATTGTTCTCGCCCATGTCGTAAAATAAAGACACTTCTGTGCTTGTCTTCTCCTTATATTCAGATAGTAAATAGGATAAAGACTATAAAATAGTAAAATCAATAATATACTTTGATGTGTGATTATTTTTATTTTAAGAAGTATTGTTCACTGTAGATCATAGGAGTTGCTTGGAGTGGAAGAATTTTGGTGCAAGATTACTTACAGGAGTGATTCAGTTGTTTAGTGCTACTGCTAGGTAGAGAGTGTATATATTTAATGAGCAAATTCAAGCAGATCCTGGGATGTTCTTATGGAAATATACGCAGATAATTATACTGACAAAGCAATATTACAAAGGAGAAAAAGCAACTCACTGGAGTCTAGCCTTCCATGATTATGAACCACAAACCTCAAAATCAGGTTCTCTCAATGTGCTCTCTATTAGGTTCTCTCAGTCTGCTCTCTATTGTGTGATTTATAGATTGCAAAACAATAAAACATGTTACAAATTTGGACTAGAATTTCCTTTTCATTTTTATCTCACTTGATAAGTCAATTTTTTCTTGTGTGCTGTTGTGTTTTCAGATGGACCAAATACATTTTGTTCAACTATCACAAATTTAGAAAGCAAAATTCAGTTTCTTCATGAACTCTTCTTTGGATTCTCCAGTGTTCCTATTGTAAGACATGAGCCGCCAGGACAGTTTTGTTTGTTGTATTATTTATTTTTTATTTCTGATTTAAATCAATAAATAAATAAAAGTAGATATTAATGGATATCAAACAACTTGAAAAATATATCCAGCAATTAGACAGCTGAAAATTTTGGCAACATTCTGGAGAAACAGATGAATCTGCTAGCTAGTTAGGATCTAGTTCAGTTTTCCTGGCGTATTTTATTCAATATATTTTTTCATTTTAATTATCTTAAAAAAAAAAAAAAAAAAAGAACTTAAACATTGGATTTTAGTTTGCATTTTCATGACTTACAAATTTTCCAGGTTTTAGTTGCCAAAACTCATTTTCTGGTTCATAATTTCATTGTGGAAATTTTGTTCAAATGTGAATCATAGAATCATAGAATAGCTAGCATTGGAAAGGACCATGAGATCATCCAATTTCAAACCCCCTGCCATGCACAGAGACACCTCCCACTAAACTGTGCCACCCAAGGCTCTGTTCAACTTTCATTCTTAAACAGTCTCAATTTTAAGAAATTTAAAATATCCAAAAGTAAGCACAGAATTCTATTTGGGAATTCTAAAAGACGAATTCAAAATTATTTTTGTTCAAATTTTAAGAATAATTTTGAAGCAGTTTGATAATTTACTGTAAAAAAATTGTTAGACTGTGTCAAAAATCAAAACAATTTTTCAGTGTAGCGCTCTCTAGAAAAAGGTTGTCAGCTAGACACATTCCATATTATCAGATTCAGCACAAGTCTCTCTAAGATAAGATACTCCAAAAGAGCATTTAAGATATTTAAAATTGCATAAACCCCATAATGCATATTACATGTGGCATATAGACAACCTCACAAACCAGTCTTCCAAGCCCGTGTTCAAAACCAACCCATGATATTATTTATATTTTAGCTCATGTGCTAGACCACTGAAACATTCTGCATTTATATTAAATTCTTCATATGTAGCTTAAGTTCTGACAAAAAGTTATCACTTGAGAAAGGAAAAAATAATCAAACACCATTATTTTAGCCCCAGGTATCATTTTTAAGTGCTATTGGACCATCTCAAATTCAAAAATTATTATTTGATATTAGAAGCTTGAGGCAAATGACTTGCCTTGGAAATCAGGGTCATTCCAACCATCACATTTTCCTTCATATATGTCAGGATTTACACATTAGTCAGTATTTGGCCACAGGCAGGTGAAATAAGACCAAAGGCCAACACTGGGAGAGGTGTACCAGACTTTCCTGAAACTTGAACTCAAACATGCTGTCTTGCTATCAAGGTATCTTACACATGTCCATGACACATGTTCTCATCATTTCCTAATCTAGAGACAAAACAATGTCTAAAGATCTCTACTGGGAAGCAAGGTGTGTAAATGCCCTTGGTACCAGTTAAAGCATTTACTCCTGCTGCTTCCTTGAGGGAGAATACTCCCTATGGTTGTTGTACTTATGGGTGCCTTAGGCTCCAGGATGAGTAAACCAGGAAACAAATGAGAAAAGAAATCTCTCTCTTCATCCTGCCTAGGATCCCTTTGTGACCTTTGTCCTGCCCCAACTTGTTGGTTTTGTGGTTTTGTCTTTCTTTGTGTGCATAAAACATCTGAAAATAATTTTCATTTGGGTTTTCAGTTTTCATGCCACTATGCTTCACTTATTTTTATTTACTTGTTTTTAGGTTTGTCAGGTAGGCCCCTGACAGTCTCTGAACACATTTACATAATTTAAATACAAAATGCAAACATGCTGACTAATGTCTGCCTTAAATAGACTCTCTTAGGATAAGCTAGTCATGTTCCCGATCAGCAGCCCCTCTAGGCAAAAACCTGAAAACATAGATGAGCTTCATGCAATGCCCTGCAAATTGATGGATTAAAAGCTGGTTTGGGCCAAGTGGGGGAAGTAAACTCCGAAGTGCAGGGCCCTCCATTGATAATGCCTTGGATTAAATGCTAGTCTGAGAAAAATAGGGTATTCTGGGAGAAGTCTTAGAATTGCTAAAGTTGTATTTGAGGTACTCTCAATATTATGAGTGTCCATGTATCCTGAAAAATCATGTAATAAATACATGCCAAAATTTCTCATGGCTAAAACCCTTTCCAGGCAAATTTTATTGATCTCAGGAGGCTCTGAATTATACCCTTGTGACTGAGAAGGTAGGAAAATGCTCTGCCTTTAATCAAAACAAATAATCCCTCCACAGCTTCTCTTTCTGAGCTGGTAAAATAGCATTTATTGTCTGTCTCTTACATTACTTCTCCATGGTGGAGTTTACATGCAGATTTTCCTTCAGCCTTATTTATCATGGGATTCATCTCACTTAACTTTGGTCTTTTAGATGTTTAGTTTACTCTGGAAGAGTTGTCAGGCTCACACAGTTATCCATGAAGCAAACATCTCTAGAAGGGTGGTCACAGCACTCCCCCAAAATAGTGAGATGTATTGAATTTTTCTCCATTGACCAGAGGGCAAGACTTGATGGCAAGTTCAGGTCAGATGTGAGCTCTTAGATGGTTGCAGATCAGTAGGATGACTCTCACAGAATTTCTGGATAGATAAGGAAGGAACTTATTCTGGAAGGTCATGAAGACCCCAGCACAAGAGTTGACATCTGACAATTTTTTGAAGACAGGGCTTAGGCACTTTGCAAACATCTTTTAAGGCAATCTTTCTCTCTGATATATCTAAAAAGCCTAGAGAAAGGGAGAACCAGAATATTAATTATCCTCAAGAAATTATGACACAGAACTAGACAGCCTAAGTCCTGGCAGAAATGGACATTCTCATGTCAAAGATAACATCAGGAACACTTTCACTTTAGCATGGTTTCCTTTTTCTTGTATAAATAATGCAGGTACCCCCCTTGGAGAAAGTTAGCACTAAACATATTTAGATACATTTTGTGATAAAAATTGCATCTTAAATGGCTTGTCTGCCAATCCTTTTAATGAACTTTTTAGGCAGGAAATAAATGAAATTAAGACCATAGTATTTAACCAGTAAGAAGACTATAAGAATAGTTAGATAATAATAGTAATTTCTAGTGGCCACTGATGATTACAAAGTGTCTGGTGTTGTGGGGTATTTTTCCTGGTGGGTTGTTTTGTGTTAAAATCACGGAACCATAGAATCATAGAATAGTTAGGGTTGGAAAGGACTTTAAGATCATCCAGTTCCAACACCCCTGCCATGGGCAGGGACACCTCACACTAAACCATGCCATCCAAGGCCTTGCCCAACCTGGCCTTGAACACTGCCAGGGATGGAGCATTCACAGCTTCCCTGGGCAACCCATTCCAGTGCATCACCACCCTTACAATAAAGAATGTCTTCCGCATACCCAGTCTAAACCTCCCCTCTTTAAGTTTGAACCTGTTACACCTTGTCCTATCACTACAGTCCTGATGAATAGTCCCTCCCCAGAATCCCTATAGGCCCCATTCAGATACTGGAAGGCTGCTATGAGGTCTCTACACAGCCTTCTCTTCTCCAGGCTGAACAGCCATCTCAGTACAGGAGGTGCTCCAGTCCCCTGATCATCCTCGTGGCCCTCCTCTGGACTTGTTCCAACGGTTCCAGGTCCTTTTTATGTTGAGGACACCGGAACTGCACAAATATTCCAAGTGAGGCCTCACGGGAGCAGAGTAGAGGGGCACAATCACCTCCCTTGACCTGCTGGTCACACTCCTTTTGATGCAGCCCAGGATACGGGTACTTTTTTTATTTTCCATTAGATCCTGACTTTTAATCATTACCTTGCAACTGTGATGCTATAATTTGTTTTCTTGAGCTGTTCTTAATTTCTCAAATTTCTGCTTCTGATTAAACAAAGCTATCAATTTTTTCTATATTGTAACCATAATTTTCCTAAATTGCTGTATGTAAAAGTGTTTCTTGGTTGGTTGCCATCATCACATGAGCACTGCTTGAAACGTTATTGGAGTATTGATTCCAGCTTTGATTTCCTTTAAACTTTATGTTCTAAATCCAATGTACCCGTATTAGCACAGGAAAAAATAAAAAAAACACCTCAGCATCCTCATTGTTTGGTCTTTGACAGGTATGAACCCAATTCCCCTGAAGTTAGCCTGCAGGGTTCCACAAAAACAGAGTTCCACACAGACTCTTGAAATAAGGGAACACCTTTATGAAGGCTGGCAACTTTTGACCCATCTGGTTAAAGAAATCAGAACTTTCTGATGATTTTATATTTCCACATGATGGATTTTTGTTGTAGTAATAAAAATAAGAAATTATGCCCCATGGCCTGTTTGATTAAAGACCATTGTGTGGCAAATTAGGAAAAGCAGACGAGTTCTGTTTCTGTTCATGGCTCTAACAAATTCCATGAAATAACTGCAAGTGCTTCATTTGTCTCTATAGACCTCATTTTGTCCACTACAGTAAGATATTCGTTTGTCTCCTGGAACTCTCAATTCCTTGATTGTTTTGAAATATTTTTAAAACTTTTGACTGAATTTTTTGTTGCTGCAATTTCTAATTTCATTAGCTTTCTGTGGATATCGTCTCTCTTCATATTCGTTGATTCTCAGAAACAATTTGGGAGTAGATGTATCTGTCTTGAAGCCCTGTCTTCTTCCCAATCCACTTATTAATTTTTATTTAGAAGGAAATATGAATCTGTCCAGCGGGACATATGACTGCTTTCCAAGATAACTGATGCATACAGATTCCTGTACTGAGAATGAGGAAAATAACAGTAGGTTAGTGCATCTCTTCCTATCTCTGTCATTATTCTATTGCTCCTGGAGAGAAACTGTATCTCAGCTGGAGTCATGGCTACCACTATTAATAGTCTAATAGCAAAGAAATTGCTGCTTAAGAGCCTTCAACGCAAAATTGTTATACCTGCCCAAAACTCTTGGTACTTTTATGGGCAGCTAAACCATATCAGTGTTCATACAGCTGCTGGCCAATTCCCTCTAACACTAAGATAATCAACTTGAAACTAATTTGTTTCCATACACCCTTCACCAATAACATCCTCTCAGTTGCTATAGGGATATTCACATTTACAGAAATGCTGATTGAAAGGGATCTCTCTTGAGGTCATCTAGGCCAACCTCTCATCTGGAGTATTACTTCAGATGGGAGTGTTGCCAACACTAGACCAGGTCAGCTATGGTTTCCTCAAGCTAAGCCTGGAAAAGTTCCAAGAAGCACAAATCCAAAGATTTCACAGCTGTCTTAATACCCATTTTTCACATTGTCCTGATGAAGATAATGTTTAATCTGAATCACCCAAGCTGCAATTTGAGACTTTTGGCTTTTATTACACTGTCTGCTAGTACTAAAGTAAAGTTGGATACTTCAAAGACAAGTTCGGTCCTGTATCCCTCAAACAAGTCCAGTCTCCTCCCTCCTCTTTAGGAACATAAGAAGGAGGCAAGAGCAATTAGTAGACCTTGGTGATTCTTCTTTCATGGGTTATACTTGGCATCCAGCCTCAGTGAAGTGCATAAACAATCTAAACTATTTAAAATCTCTGAAAGCAGTTTAATTCTGTAGTGTCTCTCTGGGTAACAAAGGTAGAAAAACTCTAGAGAACGAGTATCGTGGAGTCCTGTGTTGTCAATTAATTGAAGTTCATGTAACTCAAAAGAGAAAAGAAAAACTTAAAGCAGCAGCTGGAAGTCTGTAAAGCAAATACAGGCATAGATCTGAAATGATGTTATTCTCTCAATGCTGGAACAAATTGCCAAACAAAATAATAAATTCTTCACTTTCTTGGATTCCCGAGGTTAAAATCATCAGCCTTTACTGGAAAACACTTTGATTGAACACAAGCTGGCAGATTTAAGACCAGAATTGATAAACTTCTAATTTAGAAAGTTCCAGGCACGCATATCTCAAAGGTAAGCTGTCCTGACCGCTATAACTCATTCTCTTTACAATTATTTTTGAAAGTGACCACCTTTCAATTTTGAAAATAGGTAGAGCTACTATATTTTTTTTATAGAGCTATTTTGAAAATAGTTAGTGCAGATAAGCCTCCAGATGAAATTAGCCATCTTACTATGGAGTTGGTGCTACGTTGTACCTCGACCTGCTTGACAATGACCCTATTAAAAAAAAAAATAAAAACAAGAAAAATAAAAAAAAACCAAAACAGCAACAACAAAAAACCCCAATCATAAATAAAAAACCCCCAACACATAGACACTCCAAAAATGAAAACAAACAAATAAATGAAAAACATCTATTATTGATTTACTAGATTAGGCAAGTCTGTGATAGAGACTCAATTTGAGAACTCAACCTAGAGACATAAATTAGTTCACTTATTGTATAGCTATTTGTTACTACACCATAACATAGAAGAAACTCCTCAGAGCTGGATCCACAGTAAAAAGGCATGTATTCAACAGGAAGCGTAAGGATCTTATTGATTTTGCGACCAGCTTTTATAATCGCCGATAATAAAAAGTATCTTAAAAGAGTGAATAGAAAAAATAACTTCTGTTCACATATGTAATTTCCAGGGGAGTTTATTTATTTCTTTTAATCAGAAAGGTGTTATTTAAGTCTAAGAATGAATGCAGCTATATACTAATATAAACACACTTCATATGAGTATTCCCCTTTTGGGAGTAAACCGTATTGGATAAATAGTTCTATTACTGTGCTCTGGCTGGGAAGGTTGCCCTGATGTAATTACAGTGGTATAATTGGTATGGCTTTGGTGTAAAGGCAAAGCTTCATTGTAAATAATTTGTTGACAAAATGATTAACCATTTACCACTTGATGGTTAATCTGGAAGTCTATTAATTCACTTCTTACTCCTCCCCAGCCTCTATCCCCAAACACTTGCATATGCATACACCACTCTGTACCAATAATCTGGACTGGTGGGCCACTTTCACGGTCACCATGGGGAATTGAAGTCTATGTTTTTTTAAAACTCACTTGCCTAGTACTGGGGAGAACAAAGTGCATTTTTTATTTTTCTTTTTGGCCTGCTTTTCCATCTTAATAAGCAGCTTTCAAGTCTGATATGTTTGGCACAAAACCTGGCCTCCTGACCTCATCTTTCAAGTTGATGTGTGAGGCAATATATGACCAATTAGGTGTAAGTTGCAAACCCTATGTAAATGTAATTATTCTCAGTATGTGGATAGAACTTAGAAGTATTTCCCTTTATGCTTAAATGGCTTTGTAACAATTTAGAGATTAAGTGGTGAATATAAAGGGGGAGACCAAAACCCAAAACTTTAAAAGGTGTTAAGTTTCTCATGTGCCATAAAAGAAAAGATACCTAATAAGCCACTAGTACTTCTTGGGTGGTTTTTCAGTTTCGTTTTACACTTTTGAAATTAAACGATACATGCAAAAATATGTACAAAGTACCTTTTAAAAACTTTGGAAGAGGTCAAGGAGAAAATATCTGGATTTCAAAAGCTGAACTTTTCAAGGATTTTCTCTGATTTCTCTCAAACAAGATAGCCTCCTCCTCCTCTTCATAGTTCTTCAATGCCTTTTTGGTAGCCAAAATCTTTGTTCTCTCTCTTTTTTTTTTTTTTTTTTTTTTTTTTAATGCAGCTTTGTAAAAGAAGAACTAAAAATTAATTATGGGTATGGAACTTTTGCACAGAAGAGTTTTAAAAGCACAGACGTAAAGAAGGGGAAAAGATGAGGACCCATTTATCTCATATTGACAGGACTAGCTTCAAAAGATGACCTTGAATCATAATCATCCTAATGAGCTGAAAATATTTCACTTTAACAAGTGAAACTATAATCAAATCAGTTTCTGAAAGCTCTACTAATGAGCATTTCCTTTGATGAAAACATGGTTCACTGTCTTAGTCTGCAGGAGGTGCACTACAGTAAGAGGCCAGCTCATGACAACTCATTAGCTGACCTGGGGAGAGACTAATTTGAATGCTTTTGATAAAAATTTAAAGGCTTTTTTACTTAAATTACAATTTATGCACTTTTATAAATAGTCTAATTTTTATAAGTTGGGGGAGACTGGTGAGGAAGACTTCAAAGTCATGGAACAAAGTTTGTTTACAACATGTACTCTGTAGGATCTACAGAACTTTCAGGGGAGAATATTTTTATTAATATTCCTTTTTTTTCTTCATAAAAAACAAATGTTCTGAATTCAATCAATTCTTACATTTGTTTATGCATAGAAGAGGTCTGCTCTCCCCAGCTCACTTCTTTCCTGACTGTTGAAAACACTTTATACTTTATAGCATTTAGCACTGGCAATATTTAAAGTCACTATTATTTACTGTGAGCTACTATATCAATTATCTCAAGAAAACCAGGCTTGTCTCATTAGGAATCTCAATAATTCATTTAATTTCTTTAGCAGCAGAACCTAAACCAAAAACGATTACACAAATCTAGTTTACCAGCATACAGCCCCCCTCCAGGGGTTATTCATTAGGATTATTCATCATTTTAGCTCCTACTCTGCTCAACCCAGAGAAACAGCTTTCTGTTTTTCTCCCCAGCACAGCAGACTTGCTGTCAAAGCCACAATACAAGCTGAAGTGCTCTTCATCTGTTTCAAGTTTCACTCCCAGTCAGATCTTGATTTCCAGAGTTTTCTTTTCCTTCTCTAGTATTGTTTTGCTCTAGACTTTTAAGGCTTTTCTACTTTTGTGTGTGTTATGTGTCAATCTGCCCACCTTAGCCTCTGTGCACTGCAAAAAGTACTCTGAGATTTACTTTGTGTGCAGCTTGTCACTATTTAATATATTATCCTTACTCTAACTGGAAAAGAGAACATGATACTTCCAGTTTATGTTCCACTCAGAAGGTGACTTTTCTGTAGTACATGCCGCAGATTTTTATATGTTGATTATGGAGATCAAGCATAAATCATTGCTGGCTGCCTGCCTGGTATAAACATTGTAGAGCTCAAAGTATTTGAGACTAGCTTTTTACATGTAGGTTTGGAACCATCTGCAAAGGGCATTGAAAATGCACTTCACTAGAAAGTTGCAGCTGGAAGTCATGGTCAGACCTACCCAGTCTGTTGCAAGCAGGCTTGGTGCTGTATAGTTAAACCCATGGTGAAAAACAAAATTCTGACATTGACAGCAGTCTTGGAGCCAGAAATTGACCTACATTATTTTCCTAATGCTTCCATTGTCATTGCTTGTGACTGACAGGATAGAGGAGAAAATCATTTGGGCTCCCAACCCTGAATCAGTCACCCCAAGACCTGAGGTCCTTCTTGGCTCCCCTCAGGCTTTTTGTCAATAAGACTTCTTTATTGCCCGCCTGAAAGATCAGTAAAGGAAAGTAATCATTAGGCCATACCAGAAGAAAGAGTTTTCTGGTGATGTCCCTTATCCTGCCTCCAGAGAGGCAGCAGACTTCCTTGTGAATCAGATATGGTTGACGTATTGGGTCTTCTGCTTCAGTGTCATCAAAACTACTCTTCCTATTTTCTTAGTAGAGGTGGTCATAATACAGGGGATGACTTTCTCACCTATTGTGATTTTTCCAATCTGGATGATCCTTTGTCTAATTTATCATTTTCTTCATTTTCCTGTTCCTCAAGTATCTGTTGTACAGGGGTACCTACGAAGGGGACATAGGCTGGGAGTCAATGCGCCATCCACTCAGAGGAGTAACCTGTTTCTAGCCTCCACTGGTTTTTAGATCCCCTCCATCTGTCTGGTGGCAAGAGGGTGAGGGATCCTTAATTTCTTGTGTCTGGTGTGGCTAGCTTGTTTCTCTTGGGCATGGTGGAGTATGGTTCCAGCAATATCTCCTCCTCAGACTCCATTATGACTCCCTAGCCTCTCTACTTCCTCCTGTAGCTCTGCCACCATGCAGTAATCCATTTGACTTCAAAATCCTTTTACTTTTGAAATTGTTTTTATAAAAGATGTATATTCATGGGAGTTCCATGGGTTTGTTCTGTCACAAATCAAAGGTGGGAGTATAGCTTTAGATGGGCTTTACTTAAGCTTTTGTGCAGATCAACACAAGTGAATTGGTGAGAGTCAAGAGAGTTTATCACGTAAAAATTAAGACAGCAGTTGGAAGCTTTAATCACTTTTTTTAATCTTTTGGTCTCTGATAATCTTTGTGACAATATTTCCATCAAGGGGAAAAGAAAGAAAAGTAAGGACTTTCCTTGCTCCTCTGTAGGACTATCCACTTTTTGAAGTTCTGGCAAATGTAAAATAGAAACAGTGGTGCTATGACAGAAGTGGGAAACAAGGGAAGGAAAGAAGTTACCCAGAAGTCTCAGTAGTTCAGGTGGTGAAGGCGGTGTGATAGAATCATAGAATAGTTAGGGTTGGAAAGGACCTGAAGATCATCTAGTTCCAAACCCCCAGCCATGGGCAGGGACACCTCCCACTAAAGTATGCCACCCAAGGCTATGTCCAACCTGGCCTTGAATACCGCCAGTGATGGAGCATTCACAACTTCCCCGGGCATCCCATTCCAGTGCCTCACCACCCTTACACTAAAGAATTTCTTCCTCATATCCAACCTAAACTTCCCCTGTTTGAGTTTGAACCCATTACCCCTTGTCCTCTCACTACAGCCCCTAATGAAGAGAGGTTCTAACTGCAGCAAGTAGGGGGTGGCATGAGTTTCTCTCTGGAGAAGGGGGAAAGTGAACTTGCTAAAGGCTCTGACCAATGATCCCTGTGAAATTTAGTTGCTCTAACTGAGGAATTTGCCAGCTTAGCTGTCAGCCATAGACATGGGCTGCAGCTTGCTGTTCTTTTACGAGAGGCAGAGGAATTGATGTATGCTCCCAGAATATAAATCTAACGTCCTTTGGTTTCAGTTTAGGCCTTGCTAAATATGACAGGCATTGTTAAATTGAGTCTACTTACAATCCTCTTGGAGCTCTTGTAACTCTCGTACCATCATATGTTTTGGTGTGATGATTATACTAGGTTTTCAGCAAAAGTCTATTTTGAGGTAGGATACGCCTAGTTGTAAGGAAGAATCACCTACATTTCTGACTGCAAGATCTCTTTAACCCTCCTTTTCTTTTTTAAAAAATTACTGAAAAATATACACTTCCATGTTTCCCTAGGGACTGTGGATTTATAGAATCATAGAATAGTTAGGGTTGGAAAGGCCCTTAAGATCATCTAGTTCCAATTCCCCTGCCATGGGTAGGGACACCTCACACTAAACCATGTTGCCCAATGCTTTGTCCAGCCTGGTCTGGAACACTGCCAGGGATGGAGCATTCGTCACTTCTTTGGGCAACCTGTTCCAATGCCTCACCACACTTACAGTAAAGAACTTCTTACATTTAACCTGAACTTCCCCTGTTTAAGTCTAAACCCATTGTCACTTGTCCTATCGTTATCCAACCTTGGCAAAACCCTTGCATCCCCAATGAATGTGCCACTGAAGGAACACTGATATATCTTGTGGGAGAAATCAAAGGCTCCAAAGTTAAGCTGGAAACCACCAGCTCCTTTGTATATTATTTCTTATTTCAGGGATTAATTCTGGTAGCATCAAAAAAGTGCTTTTTCCTTTGAGAATCATGGAAGTATGAAGTAAGACAACACAACATAAAGAGCAAAAAGAAACTTGGTTGAAACATGTTTCTAATATTTTTGTTTTTCATTTTGCAGAAGTCTTGGAGAAAAAAAATGAAAGGATAGTAAATAGTGCAGGAAAACACAGTTAATTAGGAAAGCTTTGTGACTGGCACAGCATCTAGCTGTTCCAATTAAGAGAAAAATTGCTCATAAAACTAAGCAAGCAAACTCACCTCAACAAAAATGTAGAGGGGCAGGAATATTTGAAGCTCTATTTTGTGGATGATTTGATAAGGAGAAAAGTTGGATGCTTTGTTTTAAAAAAATGTCCTTTGTACATTTTTCCTTATTCTTTCTTACTGTTTTGGCTGTGCAAATCCTAGGATACACCATTGTGAAGGATCAAGAATAAAAAGAATGTATCTGAAGCTTCCGAAACACTGAACAAAAAGTCAGTGAGTGCTCAGATGGATGTAGAGCTAGCATTTGTGTAATCTTTCATAAATCCTGATGTTCTCACAAATTTTATACAGCAAAATATTCTTCTAAACGTTTTTAAGAGACATCATGGTTCACTATCTACTTTGAAAGATAAGTCTTCGAAGAAAGAATCAGAAAGAATTATGCATGACTTGCACAGCTAATCATACAACTTGAATAACAAACATCAAATAGTTGCAGCAAACAGCTCATAAGCAACCAAATGTCTGAAAATTATTCATCAAAATAATTCTACTAACAATAATCATACTGGGGAAAAAAAATCACAAACAGCAAATAAAAATTGAGTGAGTCTGTGAGCATTAAAAAAAAAAAAAAAAAGCTACTGATATGTAGCCAGACATTTGACTTCAGGAACAGAGGATGGGTTCTGATACCACTTCATTCCTAGGACTAACATACCCCTATTAAAGCCAAGGAATAGTTTTGAGAATTAAATTCAGTCCAAAGCTTTGATTTTATGATTCTTAGCCAATCTCTCTTTCAAAGACCCAGCCAGCCAGGAAGTTACCCCACCCTCCACCTATTGCATTTCCATGGGAACATTTACATGAAAAAACAATGATTATGATACTATAACTTGCAGCTTTCTGAAAGGTGTGTTCCCAGTCCTGACACTCTATCCCCTTTTTCCTTCTTGATTCATGGCCCTGCATGTCCTTTTCCTTCCACGGGTCTCAATCCTTACTCAAAGTATTTCCTCCTTAAGCCAGAAAAAATATAAGCCCAGAAGAAGCATGGATAGTTCTTTCTCTTTGAATTGAATATTAGTGACAGTATATCTGAAGAGAAGGCAGGCTGGAGCACAGAGGTGGAAATGAATGGCCATAAGGAGGGGGAAAAGGGAATTTATTACACTTTAACAGCTGCCAGTGTTTTTCTATCATGAAGCTATAATATAACATGGGTACAGAAGGGTATAGAAAGCAGTGACCATTTCTTCCGTAGCGTGATATTTAAAAAATGAGAGATTTGAATGAATTCTGTCTTCACTTATGGTACTTAATAGCCAGGATTATGTTAGTAAGGCATTCTGAAATAAAAATTTTAAAAAAATTGGGCTATAAAATGCAAATTATGTAGAAGAATGTTTTCCAAATAATTGGAATTTTCCATTTGATAATATCAAAGTTAAAGCAAAATATCTGCACGTATGTATGTGTGCATAACACTAAACTGTAGACATTAAAATCTATCTGTTTATCTTCTAGGATGCAAAAGGATCCATCCCTATAAAGTACATATAGATATATATTTATATGCTTATAAATAAGCATATAAATTATGAGTTGAGTTTAGCTGAAGACATAATTTTAATGCCGAATTTCCACATAATTAAAATGAGAAAATAGAAATTGTTTTTAAAGCCATTTTCTACTGAAAGATGATAAAAAAATAATTTGATATAGTCCCATACAGTGTTTTCATTTGTTAAGATCATATGTTGCAGAAGGAAAAGTGTTTCAGCTGATAAGGTTGATATGCTTTTGGTATTTATATCTATTCTGGCCTTACTCAAATTTCCAATGTCTTACTTTTACACAATTATTTCCTGATGAACATTCTCTTTACTGCTTATTTGCATCACTAATGAATCTCTTCTGCTCCATTGCTCATGTGTTAGACAGCAGTTAGCTCGACTGGTGATCTGAGAAGCAGCATCTGGCTGAGGAGCAGCATCTGGCTTGAGGGTCAGGGATTGAAGACATTTGTTGCCATCTGAGAGTAGCTGGAACCTGGTGGGACCTTGTCCTCCAAGTATTTCCTTTTAATACACACTTCCCTGTTTGCAGTTTAGCTCTCTGAATTTTCCCCAGTCAGATGATCTCCTGCTTTCCTCTTCCCACACTTTACCTGGTTCAGGTGCCTCAAACCCTGAGAGAGAAGGAATTTCAGAGGTTTGCCTGAGGGTGTCAAGCAGGAAGCCACGTCAGACAGAGCATGTTGTCTGACCTAGCTCTAATGTTGTGGATTGTTGCCTACAGGATGCCTGTAGCATGTCTACAGGTGCCCACATGGTTCTACTAACTCTCTGAGCCTGAAATACAGTTTAGACCTAGTTAGTGGGATCAGCACAAGAAGGAGACTTTCATTCAAAGAGCTACTCTAGGGAGAGAACACATCACTTTGAAACTCTGAAGAGGCTTTGTTTGGCTCCCTGCTTGTCCATCTGTCACTATGACATTGACAGTTAACAGACCTGTTTCCCAAAATATATTTCATACTTAAAAAGAAGAAAGGAAAAAAAAAGAAAAAATCAACTTTTTGGGTATTTTTTAACATTTTTCCCTGATAATTGCCTTCTCCTTGAAGAAAGAACAAGTTTTCTAAGCAAAAATTCAGTGTAAGCTTTGAAATTGTCATGTAAATTTATTCTTGACAACAGTTCATTGACTTTTCTCCAACATTATGTATTGCTGTTCCTTTTAAGGGGCCATATGTATTTAAATTGTAAGAGGACAGAACTCAACCTATTATATCTTAGTACCCCAGATACCCCTACCTAATATCACCTAGAAGATGAAGGAACTGAAAAAATAGATGATGCTTATACAGCATGTATATGGAGCTTTAAATACATTTTAGCTTGTGCATTTACTACTTTGAATACTGTGTTCAGTTCTGGGCCCCTCACTGAGAGAGAGATATTAAGTTACTGGAGCCAGTCCAGAGAAGGGGAGTGAAGCTCGTGAAGGGTCTGGAGCAGAAGTCTTATGAGGAATGGTAGAAGGACCTGTGGTTTGGTCTGGAGAGAGAAAGCTCAAGGGGGACCTTCTTGCTCTCTACGAGTATCTGAAAGGAGGTTGGAGCAAGGAGATGTCTGGACACTTCTCCCAAATAATAAGAAGTAACAGCCTCAAGCTACACTATGAGAGGTTTAGGCTGGATATTAGGAAAAGTTTCTCCACCAAATGGGTGGTCAGGCATTGGAACAGGCTGCCCAGGGCAGTGGTGGAGTGTTAAATCCCTGGAAGTGTTAAAAAAAATATGTAGATGAGGCTCTTAGTGACATGGTTTAGTGTCAGACTTAGTAGTCCTGGGGTAAGTTAGACTCATTAGATCTTAAAAGTTTTTTCCAACCTAGTTGATTCTATGATTCTATTATTCTGTTTCCTAGTATTTAAGGACTTACTGATAGTCCATAGCCAGGCAGCACTAAAACTGACAGAAGCATCTAGAATTTAGCTCACTGAAAAAAGTCCTGAAATAAGTCCTCAAGGCCTTGCAAGCAACTAACTCTGTTAGGAAAACAGTACAAAGGGTAATGTATTGTTCCTCTACCTAAATACTATTCCTCTGCCCCACAAAACAGACCATGGATTCCTTTCCTAAATCCTCTTTTCTTATGGAAAGAGACTAGCCCATGACAGCAGTCACATCCCTTTCAGTGCAGATAAATAGCGATTTGTTGCTGACAGAAACTTTCACAATACTTTCTTACCATCTAAATGCATTCCAACTCCATGAATCTTCCTTTCTATTGCAACACCTGATACACTTGAGGCATTTCTCTTTTTCTAAATTTTATGCTGTTGATTTCACATTGTATATTGTATATTGCATATTGTTCACTGTAGTGGAAATATTGAAAAGGTTAAGTCAGAAAGATGTGCGCTTATTTTTTCCTTTAAAGGGGTGAATAAATATCGATACACTAATGTGATACTCTTCAGTATTTCTGAATCAATTTTTTTTCTGGCATGAAGTGATTCACATTTTCAAATCTCTCTTCCTACTTACACAAGGTAACAGCTGTGATTCTAGAAGAGGAGAACTAAACCCTCATAAACCACACAGGTTTTCACTTTCAGACTAAAGTTTTGTGTTAACTTTGTGTATAATAAACAAAATTTTAAGCCCTGCCACCTATAAGCAGCTCCGTCAGTGATCCTAAGGGGAAGTTAATTCTCTTACAGACAGTGTACAGGACTGAGTGAATACCCCTTGCCTGCTTCAGTGCAATGTAAGTTGTCCTCCATATAATTCTAGCTAACACTTTTTAGCCCATACGACTTTGCTGTGACAGAGATTATGATATATTGAGATAGTTCCTTCTGGCAGCAGGACTGTGGGGCATTAGCCTCCACCTGATGGCAATAAACAAATGAAGGCACTAATGTCTTTGACAGGTATAGATAGGCTGGTTTGCTGTACCAGCTAGTGGAGTTAGTGAGGTAGTAGAAAGAGGTGGTGAGAGATCAGTCCAGTCATCCAGACTGCACAATTTTATTGCCGTCTTAAATAAAATTGAATGACAAAATTGCATCTAGCTTCAGTGAGCTTTACTGCCACTTTTCTGACATGCATGTGAGATGAAAACAAAGGGAATTCCTTGGCCTTCCTCAAAGTTTCGTCGGTCTTTATTTTTCTACCTTTTTTGCTGAGCTCAATCTTTCTTCTTAAGCAATTGTTGCTTCTACATTACAATATAGACTCCTTTTAAATTTCCTTGTCATGGAAGAATATAGTTTGTATGGGTTTCTGGCTACTGATTGTGATGCTTCATCTCTCCATTGTCACAATAACACTCTTCCCGTTGTTGCACTTTAGGAAAGGGAAATAGGTTGTCTGTTTAAGTCATTAGACCTAAATATATATATAAATTAATTTTTTCCACCTATATTCAAGTCCAAATATATATGTGTTCCCTTGCAAGAACTTGAGGAAATACTCTATTCATACTCTTAGAATGCAAATGATATTTTGGTTGGACTGCATATATAACACTGAACTTCCCACCCACCACCCCTCACCACACCTGCCTGGATATTCTGGGCCTGTTTAGGTGCAGATTTACACCACAACTATACCATTTGTTTTACTCAAATTGTTTATGTCGTAAAACAGTATTTTCATCTCAGTAAGTCAAATCAGTGGGAATTTCACTGATGTCCTAAAAGAAATGAGACCAAATTCTGAATTTATTGTTTAATCAGTATAACATGCACCATCTGTGGCTTTGTAAGTAACTCAACACTCCTAGCATTTGGGACAAAGCACTGCAACTCTGTGAGCGCAGACCCTGGCACACTTTTGGCCTAGACGAAGTGGCACTGCACTGGAAAATTCCGAGGAATACTGAGGTTTACAAAGGATGAAGGACTTTTTACAGTAAGTACAGCTAGCAAATTTGTTTTATTTCAGTAGTGGGGACATGTTCAGACCGTGTCAGCCATTCTTAGGACAAGAGAATGTTACTTTTGTAAGAATAGAAGTTGTAAATTTCTGAATACAGATGTATCTATATTGACTAAAATTAAGAGTGACAACTATTAAGAGTGCAATGAATTTCCAGACAAAGGAAACAAACTTTTTAGCATAAAATTAAAGTGGACAATTGAGGTGGTTTGGGATGTTAATATTCCTTTTCTTATTCCTCTCCTTTCTCTCATTACCTTTTTCATAAATAATTAGTTAACCTATGGCAGGGGAAATAATCTAAAGTTCATTTTCTATGCTTAAATAAAACATTAGCTGGTTTAGCATTTTCAGATTTCAAAAGCTTCTTTCAAGAGGTAAAAGAGGGTTCTTAGATATTAAAGACTAAAGCCAGTGATAATTGCCACTGGGTTAATTGGGAATGAGAGAGAGCAAGCTTGGAACCCACTCACATATACTTATAGAATAATGAAGCCAAGGAAAATAATAAGTTAACATTGTAATTGATGAAGCTATATTAAAGTCTGTATGTTTTCTTTGGTTTTTTTTTCACCAATTATATATACCCAGAATTCTCTGCTTTTACTTTCTTAGTTCACCACCAAGCAATTAATAGTTGAAATCCTCATGGCCTGCAAATCTAGAACAACTTCACCTCTCTCTTCCACAAGGACAGGACTTCACCATGCAGGCAGTCATTGCTGCTGCATGGAGAGAAAGAGTATATGACACATCTTTAATCCTCTCAGAGAAATCTGCATTTCTCTGCTATGCTAGAGGCAGTGCAATGTGTCTTATTTGTCTCTCAGGAAGTATAATATGATATAATTCTTGATATGATATAATATGATATGATATGCTAAAATTCTTTTAGTTAGTAGATAATTTCTAGGGTTTCTCAGGAGGAAAAGACGAAAAAAAAATAGGATTACTTCTTGCCCAAGATGATAAACATTTCAGTAGAAAAATAACTCTACCCGGTAAAATTATAACATACGTTGATATACATAACTTAATCACAGACGTTTGCTATCTGAAAGTTCAATTTCTTGGCATACAAAATCATTACTAGGAAAGAGTTTGTCTCAGTTTGATTGAGGTAATATAAACTGCCCCTGTCATGCCTTTGATTGACCTAAGAGTAATGCTAAATATTTAGGTTGAATGCTAGGCTAGATGTTTAACTTCTAATGGGAAAGAATCCACACCATCCCACATACATATAAATTCGAACTTAGGTATTGGAAAGTTAATAGTCATTGGATCTTGATAAAAGGCTAGTAACTCAACTGGGCAGGTTATTTTCACACAAGAATACTCTGAGAGTCCAACAAACTGCTAGAGATGAAGTTCCTGGACGACTGAGAGACACAGGTTCAACCTATTACATGATATCTGGGAAAGATTTACATTTGCAGGAGAGTTCTGCAAAGGCTCTGGCTCCAAAGAGGAAATTTAAAATTTGCTGTTATAGGTAGAAGAATGCTGCTAGGCTGAAAGCCTGTAATGGTATCATAGGGGAGGTCCACTTCTCTTAAGTGCATCTGCAGTGTAGACAGCTACATCTGAGCACATTACATTACGAACCCTTGATAGACTGATAGGCAGACAGAAAGCAATCAAGCAGGACGACATCAGATGAAACTCTTAGGAGTTTTTTATTCTGAGGGTTTTTTTTTTTTCTCTTCTGCTCATAATCACAATTTAGAGTAATTAGATGAAATGTAAATTTATAAGTTGTAGTCATTTAACTGGGTGAGCCAAATGTTACTGTATACCCCATAAGGGTGCAGCCTTAATGATAATCTCTTGTCATATATAATTTTCTTTAGATGGAATTTCAGAACTGAAGACATTTGCTAAAGGTTTTCATCCATTTCTCTTGTACTGAGCTCAGGTGAAATGTGTCTCTCACTTTAATGACACACTAGATTTCCCATCCATACACTCCACAGAAGTCAGTGCATGTTCAAGACATCTTCTTTCCTTTTCAGTGTACTAGACTGATTCAGTATATTATAGTCAAATCAGTCATTTTTTCTGGAAATCCCAGATGAAAGTATTGCAGTCTTATTTCAGACACAGTGACCAGAAACATGTTTGTCCAGGCAGCACAAACAAAACTCAGCTCCCTGCTTGGAAGCCTAACTAATCCTCTTTAGTAGGTATGGGAGGTCAGCCAGCAGGAGCTGCGTAGTGACTGCAGAAACAGTGGGTGAAAGAAAGGTATAAAACAGAATATTCCTTAGCTATAGAGTCTGGATGAAGGGCAGGGTGCCTGATGAAACAAGAGACATTAAAGAGAAACTGCTTTCCTCCTAACCCTGTCTGTGTGTTTCTGCTAGTACAACAAATTCTTGAAAAGGGGTCACATGTAAGAGCCTGTCCTATAACCATTCAGGGATAGTTCAGGTAGAATACATCTTTGTCTCCAAAGCTCATTGAATGGTTTGATACTGGCATTTCACTGATGTGGAGACCACTGAATATCATGTCTTCAGCAGTCTTCCTTTACAAGTTCAAATATTGTGTCCCTTGCAGTATATTGCAATGAAGATAATGTATTGATTGAACTTTTTGTAAGGTATTACAGGTCTTGGTTATTATTTCTTGAGTTACGTAGTTATCTAAACCGAAATATTCTCCAAAATTGTTGATACTTCTCCAGTGTTTGTTTAAGATGAGGTTCTAGCACTTGGGCTCACTCTAAGTTTTTCATCTGTAAGTTGCTCACAGAGCAGTCACTAATCACCACCATAAGTCTGGATGGCAGAATCTGACCCTGAAACACCACAATGCAGTTGAACAGTTGACAACATTTAAAGACTATTAAAATCTTATTAATGGGGCTTCTGTTTAATTTGCACTTTCAAAGAAAACTGTAGTCTTGGAAAAAATATTATCCATCAAAGACAACCTTATTGAGACATCACAATGAATATTAGTCTGGGGTAATATGTAAATCTGGATGTTATTTGCATGACAATGCAGTCTAACCCACCCTGTGCTTCCAACTGACAACCCAGTAGCAACACGTAAACTATAAACAATAAAACGGGACAGAATGCCTCAGCAGGGGTCCTGCAACATGCAACCACAAGAGGAACAAAACATCTCCTGCAGAAACAAAGCTGTATCCGTTAGTTTAATACAAGTGAAACCAATTCAGGAGCTTTCTGGTCAAAGATCTGACACAATTTCCAAGCTAGTCCCCAACACTGCTGTCATGATCTACTGTAAATTATGTTTTGGTAAGACCCAAAGAAGTTTAATCAACCAAAATTGCAGAAATAGAAATCATTATGGGATCACTAATAGCAACTTCCCAAAGACTGGCTTTCTTTTTACTAGGACCTAACACTGCATGCTTCTAAAGATACTGTCTTCAAAGGATTTTTGATAGAGGAATTAGGAACAGGACAGTAGAAACACATAAGCCTTTAATCAACAGGTCACCCGTTAAAATTCGGCTTACAATGGCAGTGTTTGCAAGCGACTAACATCTGTGAGCAGCTTGTGTAAACTGTCAAGGCTTCGTTGGTGTCAGAGAAACTAAGATAATTTACCCCAGTTTGATATCAGACGCCTGAAGTCTGTCCCTTAGTCACTAGGGGTGTAAAATTCTCTATTTGACTCTTAATCCACAAGTGGATGCATCCAAAAACTGTGACTATATTGTGGCTCTACTGAATACTGATCTCACATGCCCTTCAAATCTAAAGAATGAAAGGGCTGACATACTCTCTTGCCCATTCTCTCATCTTCCGAATCCTTTCTCTAGCCTCACTTCTTCAAAGAGGCTTTAAACTCCTACAATGCAATGTAAATGAGAAAAACTCTACTGAAGTTTCCAGTACCACAGAATATGAGCAGCATGGCTGGAGAAATAGCTCCACTGCCTGAAATGCACCCACCATGAAAAGCAATGCAGTCTGAAGCAGCACTGAGGTTAAATTCCATTTGAGTCATGCAGACAATCTGATGTATTCCCTATATCACACAGGTAGTATGACCAGAGGAGTCAGCAACTGAAAGCAAGCTGAGAATGGCTAGGTCCAGTATAGCACATAGACCTGCCTTGTTGGTACTGAGTGCGCAACACACTCCATAACCGTATTGATGTTTGCTATATATTGACTGGAGAAGAGTGTGCACCTCAGGCATCAAAACTTAAAGATAGGCATTATCTATTGGGGAGCAGCTGATTGTCTGTGAAGGGGTATCTCTGAGATTCTGCAACTTGATGGAGCTGGAGTCAATCACTTCCTTTTATAGTCCACTGTCTTCTCCAGAGAGAATTTCGAGGTTTTCGGTGTTTGGAAAGAGAGTGGTCTCTTTGCTTTTAGCATCTGTAGAGGTGCTTTTACCTGACCTCTGTATTATAAGCTGCTGTCTGTACTCTTCCTTTCAAAGTAGAAAACTTGGCTTTTCTTTCTTTCTTGGCTTGATGTCAGTCATGCAGGTTACTAGTCTCCAGCGAGACCACACTGAGAGATCTTGGTGTTTCTGTCTTTACATCAGACATCATTGCAAAAGTCACCATCTGAAATAAAAAAATGTGCTCAGGCGGCAGCTGCTTGCACCTACCAGATGCTGCGGCCTCTCTTCCAGCTGAAGAGCAAATGAATTTGTGTCCTTGAGAAGGAACATGGCCCTCTTTCCCACATATATCTGTGTGCTAACCATGGGATTATATTATGAAAGGTGGACATTGTCACTCTTCTCAATAGAAAGTGTTTGTATCTCTACTTAATGAAGTGTGTGTCTGGACTGGTAAACTGATAATCTGAAAACATCTGCCAATTCAGCCACCTGAGGGGATGTTGCTGTGAGTGTGGTATCAAAGCAATCACACAGGAACATCTCTGAGCATTCACAAAAATGGAATTCAAAGAGCTTCAAAACTGTTTAAATTATCTTACAAATACCATAATAGAATAGCCTCTTGCAAAACTTGTCAGCTATACACTTGAATAGACAAATATAGGGTTTGGGTGTGAAGTCCCATTTGATGCATCCAGAGTCTGTATGTGAAGAACTTTAGAAAGTTTTAGAAAGATTTCTCTAGTTTAACATTTGGAAAAATGTAAATTATCTTCATAGCCACTCTTTACCTCCATAGACTTTCAGTCGGACATACAGTTTCATCACTTTCTGGACAAAACTTGATATATTTGTATTGTGTGAAAAATTCTGAGATTCTGAAATTTGCTAGATTTTAAATACTCTGTTTAGAGAACTTCTGAGCTTTTTATGCTGTTGTTTTGGAGTCTATATTGCATTTTTTCTATGTATGTTTGCATGATATAATGCATGACAAAGTGGGAGTGAAGGACTCTGACATTGGTTGGTTTTGGGGTTTTTTTTTGGGGTTTTTTTTTTTTTTTTTTTAATGAAATGAAACATTTGAATGCTTTCCCCTGAAAATTTTGACAAAATTGTCATGTTCTTGAAGAAAGTTTTGTTTTGTCCAGTCAGCATTCTCCCACGTTCTTTTGGAACACTTTTTTACCAGTTCTGACTAAATTCACATGAGAAAGGTAAAGGCAGCAATATGGCAAACAAAACCTATGATATTTCAGAGAACAACTGCTTGACATTTATATTAGGTTTCTGGCCGACTATTACAATATCTTTGATGAGTGAGATCTTGATTTAACTCCACATGGAGGTACAAATGCACCTCCCAGAGCCTGTGAAGATGCAGTGCCAAGGAGAAAGAGCAGATGGTGTTTGCCTTGTCCTTGCCCCCTGTGCATTACCCAAAGGGATGACAGCTTTACACTGCACCTTGGCTCCACAGAAATCTGATGAGGGAAGATCCCATGTGGTTGAACTGAATGAACCCATTTTTTGCTGCTCCTTTCATAAGGGTGTAGAAAACAAGTCTGGGGGATATCTCAAGAGGCTATGTAATCCATTCCTTCCCCCAGCCAGCATCAGCAGGTTCGTGGTTGATGCAACATAATTTTGGGGTCTATGTCAGCTGAGTGTTGTTTTATGTGCAGTGAACTAGCATTCTGGTAGAAAATATTAGAGTTTGGGAGATGCTGAACCTTACAAAAGGCAAGAAATTGCAGAGTGACTGAGACATAGTACCGTGTCTGTAGGAGAGAAGATCCTCATGGCTTTGATCCAGGGAAGGGACAGGACCTGTTGTTTCATGAAGATGTTTCTACTCATGGTTCTTAAAAAAGTATCCATATGTACGACTTTCAGAGAGTTTCTACTTGCATGCTCTCTTTGGTGTGCAGAAAAGCATTTATGCTCACAGGACAGGGAGGTGCCCAATACGCTGTAATCCCCAAATCAGTGCTGTAGCTGCAGGTAAGGCTCCTTTCCTATGCTTTGTTGGCTACCGACAGACTTGCGGATATGTGAATGTCTTCTAGGGAGCCATGAATGTAGTAGTAGCATCTCTTGTGAAGTTCACCTGCTTAGGAGAAAGAATTTAAACCCTGCTGAAGAATCACCTTGCCAGAGAGAGACATTTATTCTACTGTTTGTACCATGGGGCTTTGTTTATGCTGATGGACGACAGTATGAAGTTAAGATTGAATCAGTGTGCTGCAAGTAGATTCTTCTTTTACCAGTGAATGTACATATTGTTGTCAAACAATGATGCAGTGCTTAAAACCAGAGTAATCTCATCTGAGCACATTTGGAAATGTCGGAAAAAATATGTTGAAGGACTGTTTCATTTATGCTTTCCTTACAGTACTGAGAAAATGAATGCTATTATATATGAGAAAATATATGAAAAATTATAAGCCACAAAGAATGCAATCAACACAATAAATCTGGTAAATATTTTCTCTCAGTAAAAATAAAAAATTTGTGTGTCTACTATTTAAGGGTCTTCTAGAGAAGTCATTGTCTTTTTATTTTCTCTGCCTACTTACTGAAGGATAGAGCTAGGCTTCAAGGAGGTGAGTTTTTAGATTGTGAACGTCAGCCACCACCTCTGGCAGATCTTATACGGGCAGGCAGATGATTAGATCCTTGGTCCTAGCTGAGGCTGATAAAGCCATCTTTGTTGGTTTGTGGGGTGATGAGTGGCACTTGCAGTATCTATTTCTCCCCATTTCTTAAAAGCAATCACTATCATGGCTAATATGTATGCACATGTATAAGTGCATCAATTTCTGGAAGTAGGAATAGGCTTAAAATTGTTATAATAATCAGTTTGTGCTATACTGTGCCTTAAAGCACAGCCCTAAGCAAGGGGTGGTGTATAAACTAAAAAGAACAGGATGGATTTTATTTCCTTTCTTTCATTTCCTCCTCTTCTCCTCCTACCCCTAAGGAAAAAGGGGAGAGGGGAGAAGCTAAACGTAAAATTCTCCACTAGCTCTTTCTGAGTGTCACTGTATTTCTGATCAAAAGTAATGAGACATTTCAGCAATGCTGGACTCTTTCTCTGGGTACTCATCCTTTCTAGTCCCCAAGGGCTCCCAGTCTTATCTTTTTCTAGCTCCTCCAGGTCACTTCCTTATGATGCTGCATTGGATTGCTTTAGACATATGGGTTCTCTTTCTTGGCAAGTGCAACCTGACAGGTTCTTGGCATATGAGCTTGTCACATCTTCATTATCTCAACTCTGTTGGAAACCTCTTTGGGCATCTCCACCTCCTTTTTTTTTCCTACCCTGGATAGGTATTTATACCTCTCGATATTACAATGAAATGGGGAACAGGTTGCAGGGTGAACTCTATTGGCTCAGCCAGTTTGCGCGTGGGACATCTGTGAGCTGAAGAAGCATAGTGAAGCCCCCCCATATTGCCCATCAGTTTCTGCAAATGAGTTTATAATTATTTTTTACGTCCAAAGTGCCACACAGGGAATTCACTCTTCCTTTGCTGGAGTATTTGGTATTTTTAGGTACTTGACTGAGGGATCCACATTACAAGCATGCTGACTATGTGCTCTCCAAATAATCAGTGGAGAGAGAGATGAACACACTGGAGGGAAACATGCATCTTGAGAGCGATGACTTACCCTCTGGAGTTGCCTTTATCTCCCTGTGGGGAGATGTTGGAAGAAGAGACTTTTTTTGCCTCCAGTTACATGTTGTGGATGTGGGTAATTGTTTCAGACAACAAACTGACAGGTGTGTTACATTGAGTTGTTTACTCTTTTTTTATGATAAGAATGATCATGTACCATGAATCATTCAAAGTTACATGAATTGCATTGCTGTTCTTACTGTCTGACCTTTTTCATTTGATCATTGTTGAATCTTCCATTTACAAGAAGGAATCAAAAAGTCATGCTAAGGTCAAATGCAGTTTATTTTGAAATTTAAGATTGCACACTAAAGGAAGAAAAAAATTCAACTGTTCATCTGCCTTTGAGTGCGTTCAGTGGGTCACACTATTCCTACATCAAACTGAGACTTTTTTCTAATGGAAAAGAAAAAAGGAAAAAAAGATTAAGCTGAAGACTCAGTTGTTGCTGGTCCCTAGTCACATAAGTCAGCAACATGGGATTTAAGGTGTCAGAATGACAAAGAATAGTTCAATTTGTTCTAACACTGCACCTATACTCCTGTACATATTAGACAGCAATAAAATCTCCAAGAGGCACCATTTGAAACAATCTGTGCTAAAAGAGGGCAATTAGTGGGCAAAATGAAATGAAGGTACAGTTGTAATTATTTCATATCTTGAAACAAAAAGGAATGCCTGAGTTGCAATTTCACTGTTAAGGAAATTCAACTCTTCTAGGAAAAAAAAAAAAAAAAAAAGAAACTTTTTAGAACTAATTGCTTTGCTCTAATTAGAGAATGTAACCTTTGGAGGAACAGTGGATGTTGAAACTCCAATTTTATTTGCATATATTAATATGTACATGACAATTACACCCCCAGAGAAAGTACGGCCTGTGCCCCAAAAGCCTAGTTTTAAATTTAGAAGCAAGAAAGAAATTCTAAACAACTTAAGAGCATTTTGAGTGCTTCTGTAGACTTAGGATCCATTTTATGAAAACTTGTGTTGAAGATGTGCTGAAATGACAAAACTCATCATTTTAGACAATGTGGAGATGCACACGCTTATGTTCAAATATTTGTACACAGCTATCTGCACCATCTATATCTATACATGTGTAGGTACGAAAAAATATATCTAAATATAGTTATATACATGCAAGTTCTTAATATTTAATTTGTATTTACAATAGATGTCAGCAAAGGGGTTTTCCCATCATACCTAGTAGTAATAGAGAGGTGTAGGAAACCCTTCATTGCTGCTACCAAAGAACTGATAAATGTGAGTATGTGGGTAAGCATGCGATAATTTAGGAAACTTGGTGTTGAGGCTGGAACACCTGAGACATTAAAATGTCACTACAGCTCTGTTGAAATGTCTGCTAAAGATCTAGAATGTAACCTGGTAATACTAAACTATTCTCACTGAATTGATAATCACTTGATTACATCGGCAGTGAATGCAAGAGATGAGATTGATAGAATTGTTTGTGAAGATCAGCTGGGTTGCAGGTAACCATACTGGATCCAAACTCCACACTGAAGAAAAACTCTTTCTGATGTTTCATATCCAGATGTGCCATATAAAAGGTTACAGAAAAGATGGGAAGTAGTGTGAATAACTAGATAAGAAGTTAAAAAAATCAGGGTTATCACTGTCTTGATTAGTAGTCTAAGAAACATAGAAAAGGAGATATTTATAAAACCTCTACTGGTTTTATTATATCCAATAATCAGAGGTGTTGTTGCAGTTCACTAAACACCTAGTCACACATACACAATAAATTACAAACATTCTCAAATGTGTGTGCGTTTTCATATGTTTAGCAACCCAAGATATATAAGACATTCAGAAAAAAAATCAGATGAAGACTTTCAAAGAGGGAAATATCAGAAAAGAATAAAGATGGCAACAAACACTTCATATTCACAAAATCTTCATATTAACAAAACTGCAATATTAACTAATTTTTCTAATAATCTTTATTATTTTGAAATATCAAAATTACATTAAATCATGTTATTACATGAAATTACTACAAAATAAAAACAAACAAAATCCTTCACTATTTTAATGCAATTTTTACAGCTTCAAACATTGTATGAAATCTGTGAATTACTATTTATTTGCTGCAAAACAGAAATCTACCTAAAAATCTAAAGGTTTCTGGACTCAAAATTCAGCAGTTTCTGGTGCAAATACTTTGAAAAGACAGTAATAAATATATATATGCACACATATATGTATATACACAAATATATACATAAATAAAGCCCCCAAAATATAGCTGATATAACTTGCGATAAATGTGTAAATTAATCTTACAGAACAAACTCTCAAAATCTGACACTGTAAATTTTCAATAGAAACAGGTTAGATAAACCTCTTGAAGTATTTAATATTACTTTATCTTAAAAAAAAAACTGTCACCTTTAGTTTACACAGCTGTTAGTCCCATTATGTTCTGTCAAAGATTCCAAATTCAAGATCTGTGGTATCTCAGGAAACATACTCTTGATCCTTAAGAAAACTCTGCTTTTAAAAATCAGAATAAAAATTAAGCAATTAAGTTTGGGCAAGTTTGAGAATCTTCGTCAACATTTTTAATTGATTAGGGCAAAATTCTTTCACCACTATAAGACAGCAAAGCAGCGTGCAGCTTGAACCGACACAAGACTCTAGAACTATAATTTGGACAGACATGCTACATCTACCCTAGTATATTAAGCAATCCCAGAGCATTGGGGGAGGCACTGAAAACAGGTTTTCTGCTGCCAGTATGATCATGGCACACTTGGCAAGCACTGTGCCATTTCCTGAAATGGTCTAGGGGTTAATACAGGGATTAGTCCCAGCTTGAATGGTGTAAACTTCCTTTGGGATGCAAAACTCATGAAGAGTTTGAGTATGGGTAGAAGATAGCATTAATCTCAGGGCCAGATAACAGACTTGTGCTCTACAGGCAGTCTTAGACTGGCTTCACATTGGGAATTTCATCCTGACTGAATGCAAACGGCTTTAAATTCCTTTCCTAATGATATGGATTAATGGCAGAAATATCTTTCACAATCTAGATGACAAGCTTGCCATTGAAGCAATTTATCTGGGTGTTGCTTTAAAGTAGAAAGGAATATTTTTTTTCCATATGCTTGGAACATCTTTTTCCAATGGCCAAATTCAAAGAAGAGGCAGACTGATGTATAGATTTCTAAGATAAAGGATAATGTCTGCAGTTTATGTTCAAAGAAATACCTGATTTTAGTGAAAGCAAAGGCAGTTCAGCACATTAAAAGCGATGTTTAGAACCACATCCATACTTAGTTATAGTGATACCACTGAAACATCCTAGCTCCAGCTTCCATACAGGCCAGACACTGGACACTGTGAAATTTATTTGCATTGCACACCACCAAAACCTGCAGTGGGCCATTGGCAGTGTTTCCTACTGGATAACTTCTTTTCCTAAGGGGAAAACGAAAAATATGAATAAAGTAATAAGTGAAATTTATGACAGTGCTGTTTATGAGACACAAGTAATGTGTCTTCATATGAAAGTGAATGCTTATTCATTTAGTAGTGTGATAGATAGCGTGATGTCAGAGACTGTGTATGGCACAGGGATCATTCACATCTTGTTAGAACCAGTGATTACAGAGGAGTCATTTTGAAGTTCAACAGCATTTCGAGGCTTATTCTCTGTAACAAATGATATCTTTTATTTTATTTTGTGATTATCCAACAGATCACTGAGCCATAAAGACTGCTGCTCCCAGCTAAAGGAAACAAATACCAGGGACATATGTCTCTCATGGAACTGTTACTGTCCCGTAAATAATTATCATTTTTTTATCTGCCACTCACAGTGTGCAGGTCAAACTCCAGTTACCTCTGATATTTTTGAGACTCTGACAGAAGCAGTGGGAGATGGAAATTTTGTGATAATAGATGTAATGACTAATCATTATTCTTTTCCCCTAGTCACTGTGAAAGATTGCTTTAAAATTCAATTAAAATTTTCAGCCTGACATCTGCATGATTACAGCCATTTAGCATAACATTTGACTTGCATAAATATGAACAATATCATCTTCATAGTAGCAATTTCTATTTTTTATTCACTTACTAAAACCAGTAAGATCAATGATCTTTATACTCAGTGACGATCTCGACAAGATGCCATATGGATTTTGAATCACAAAACCATTTTCATATATATATATACATATATATAATTGCTTATATGACACATAATACATTTGATTACATTCCCATTTTTTTCAGCTTACAAAATTTACACTATCTAATCTGAGTCCTGCAGTTTTAGAACTGCTCTGTGCACACTCTCCTGAGAAGAAAGCTTAAAAGAATTATTCATTTGTGTATTTTTCCACAGTAACAGATAAAAAAGTAATCAATACAGCAAAGCTAAAAGCACACGCACCAGTCACCCTTTTCCTTCTCCAGTCATTCTTTCTCTTTAAGCATGTGCAGACAGGGCAGAGAAATTCTGGAGTAATTTTGTAAGCTCTAGTATTTTGGGTCATTCCCACTGCAGAAACATGTGAATCACACAAAGAATGCAACTTTTGCCTATTTAGTCAGAAATATATAAAGAAACCCCAAACTTTTGAAAAACATTTTCCAAGAATAACCCACAAAATTAAAAGAAATTACTAAATAAAGGAATACTAAGTCATTTGAAATAAGAGGCTAAACCAAACTTTTCAACTTCATTTTAAGTAAGACCCCTTAGAAGTCTGTAGTGTAGACTATTCTGAACAGGATAAAAATGCTTTTTTTTTTTTTTTTTTGAGGAGTTAATATATAGAGCCTCTTGAAGGATAGAAAAAGAAAGAATATCTTTAAGCCAGTGGTTTTGAGGATCGTAAACTGGAAAGATCTGCTCACAGGTCTGATCTCTAGGAGCCTGTCAGTAGAAAGAAGATGCATCTGAAATATTGGTGATACTTGAATTTATATAGAAGAGGCACAGGACCCATTATGATATCTCCTGGGACAATTGATGAGGCATGTGTTTTTCAAGAGGCCATGCTCAGAGCTTCCAGCGGACTGAGAGCAAACTCAACCCAGCAACACCTACAGTCAAGAAGCATGTTTTAGCCTGGGAGAAAAGTTGCAAACAAACCTGCTTGGTTTTGCTACCCTTGAATATGTCCTCTGAGCAATTTGCTTCAATTTGCCCATAGGAGTAAAATCACAAGGCAATAAGCCAGCTGGAGGGACAGCTTAAATGAAAACTGAGACATGGCTCACTGGAGATGAACTGGAGAAAAAAAGTACCATTACAATCTGAAAACTACATACAGAGGTAAAACTGAATGTCTGAAAACTGGGTCACACTAGAATTCTCTGCTATTCATTCTTACTGCTCTGCTCCTTAGCTCTCTTCATCTCATTTCCCAGCCTTTGTTTAGTTTATAGCCATCACAATAAGAAATGTCCACTAGCTTAACTAGTTTTATTCTTTTTGACGTATTTGTACACAGGCATCATCCCTGCATTATCTTCATTGCAATCACGTCAAGCTTTTCTGGGGAACTATCCCCCATATCTAATATTAACCATCTAATTTAAGTGACTAAATCAGGAAGTTCTCTGTAGTCTCTATAGCTACATCCACACTAGTAAAGTAAGAGGGCCAGGGCATGACCAAGATAATGATTGTTAACCTTATCATTGTCATTATTTTGCTCTGGGCCAACTCGCATGCTGAGCAGTACAAGGTCTAGCACGATCTAGGGAGAATTGATTTACCAGTATAGATTTAGCCAACACAACCAATGGGAAAGAAAGATTTCTCTGAAGGATCATTCCAGTAAACATGAACTAGATATTTTGACTATCCTCTGAAGGATCCTGCCTCTTCTCACTGGCTTATGATAATAGTGAAGATAAAGTGTGTACATTTTTCAGTTAGATGCCTAAAGTTGGTGGTGGATTGAAGTCCCACAGAGGCAGGATCCCATTCAAATCCATGATAATTCACAATGTAAGGAGCAAGTGCAAAGTCCAACTGAACACTGCTCTTCAAGCATTTCTTTTATTGTGAAAGAAGATAAATCTTTGAGATTTCAAAAAATGTGAGATAGTCATCAAAAGGCTTAGTTAACTACAAGTAGGAGTGAAAGTCTGAATCCTCATGTCATATATTTGACGACTATATTAGCTAAGCCACACTGATTTTAATGTTCAGTGGAAATCATCATCTTTGGCTGAAACTGTGGCAAGCTGTCCTCTGGATGGTGCCTTCCTCAACTTGATTTAACAGGGGATGCATGTAAAGGAAATAAAAGATCACTCTACAGATTTTACTGTCTAAAGGAAAATGACCAAATAGCAAATAAAATATAGAATATAGAATAATCTAAATCATTCTATGATTCTAATGCACAACTGGCTTTAGAAGACCAAAGGTAATGACACTTCCTTAACATGAAGTCTTTATTTTACGGAGTTACACAAAGGCAATTTCTGTACTACTTTAATAGTAAATAAGGGGAGAAAAAAATCACCTTTAGAGGATAAATAGTTTTACTCAATCACAGAATCATAGAATGACATATCTCTCAAAGCACCTTCTTTAAATTTTATCCTACAGTTTTAATTTGGTTCTGAAAATAAAAAAGATGAAAGACAAGTTTCTTCAGCTAATTTATATCCTGTGGTGCTGCAGGGCTTGCAAACCAGAAAAAAATACATAGGTCTGAATCGTTCAGGGTCAAGGCAGCAGCCTGTTCTTTACTCTGGAAGCCAACAAGCAAGAGAATAGTGTCTCTCAGCTCTGCTACAGCAGGCCATACCTGGGCTTTTTCTCTATTTGGCTGTGGAAATGTGTTTAAATTAATCTTTGGTGTATCTTCATTCATTCCTGTGGAGCTATATTGAGCATACAGTTGGCTCAAAGGACCGTATTCTCAACTTCTGTGGAATGACTTCTATATCTTCAGTGTATCTACACAGATTTACACAACTTTTTTAGCCTCTGTAGAGCTGCTGAGAATTTCCAGAACAGTTTAAGTGAATAACAGAACTCTCCTAAATTTTTCCACACTTCGGTGTTTCTACTCCTATTAAATGTCTACTTTATAATGAAATAAGAACAGTGCCAAATTTAATATTGTAACAGATGAGGTAAGGAATGAATTACGTTGCCTACGGCAAAAAGAGCCAGAAAAATCAAAACTGACTGAGAATTCACATTACTATTACTATTAATTACTATTACTACTCACAGTTACTACACAAGTTGAAAATGTCGTAGTAGGGTTTTGTCATGGTTTAGGCTGTAAATCAGCCACGCAGTTTGCTACATGGAGAATCGAAAGAATGCAACTCCCATAGGTTGAGATAAGAACAGTTAAGTAACTAGGGTATAACACAAACCACTACTGCTGCCACTAATAATAATAATGACAAGAGAAATACAAGGGAAGAGAATACAACAGCTCACCACGTATACCCAGCCTGACCAAGCCA
>JANRGW010044692.1:0-24566 GCA_024733675.1 Psilopsiagon aymara
GTTGGACAGAGCCTTGGGTGATATGGTTTAGTGGGAGGTGTCCCTGCCCATGGCAGGGGGGCTGGAACTGGATGATCCTAAGGTCCTTTCCAGCCCTAAGTATTCTATGATTCTACGATTCTGGGATGATGGAAGACATTAATATTTTTCCATAGTGGGGTTGTTGGGTTTTTTTGTAATTTTGCATGAATCAGCAATCTTTTCTTCCTTAGAATATCCCTTAAGGAAATTAGTTTTCAAAATTGCAGTCGAAAAAGAAAGCTTTGCTTCTACTTCATAGAGAGATTTTTCCAAAGATAGGCAAAACGAGATCATCATAAAAGTATTTGTGTGGTTTTGCACAGAAGCATAATACTTCTGTATGTACATACATATGTGTGTGTGTATTTATATATAGACAGAGAAAAAGAGACCTACCTACTTAGAGCAGAGAAACAGTTTGTCAGTTAAAGCTGGTAATCTTTTCTTGTAAGAGTTGATCTGTTTGGCTTTCTTAATATCATTTTGCATTTTATGTAATAGTTTCTAAGATACATGTTTTACTGTATATAGAATTAAATTATATATCTCTTTCCAAAATATTTGAGAATAATTAAATAATGTTTTTCAGTCCACTTATTAAAAAACAGTCCAAGGGAAAGATTTTTCTGGGGAAAATTTAGCCTCTCCTGAGCTGATCGTCTCATATACCCATATTAACAGTATGTCTTAGAAGACAAAAGTGGTTTAAAGACATGGATACGGCTGGAAACCTACCTGAATTTATAATTAAGAAGAAACAATTATATATCAAATAATTCTACTTTGCATACTATGTAACACAAGAGAGTAATAATCCTTAAAAGTGCTTATAAATAGGACTTTAATGTAAAACATGCCGTTTTATTACTGATAGGCTATATACAGCCTATCAGTTATTATGCAATACACACTCTTAAGCAGCTTACAACCAGTACATTTCCCTAGGGAATCTCACTTTGCTTGTGTGTTTCTGAAACAAACTGACAGGTATTAATAAGTGTTTCAAATAGCTGAAATCTTACCTGCAAACTTGATGTGGAATTTATTCTCAGGTTTCAGTATTTGGACATACAATGGACAATTTGGAGCAAAGTCTTTAACTGCCCATGCTCTTAAAATGGTTTGATGATCCTAGAATAAAGAGTATGAGGTGATGACAATGAAATACAAATAACCGTATCTCTTATCAGACTGACTCCATTGAAGAAAACTCATTTTAAGACTATATAACACCAGCTGGTGTGGATGTTTATGTGCACGTTATATAAGTGTGCTGGTATTATGTATATGACATATTTAACTACATAAATATATATGCAAATACACAGACAAGCCAGTAACGCTTCTGACACAGCCATGGCTGAGGTACTGTCACTGTTCACCAACAAAGTGTCTCAGACCTATGCTTTGAGGCTTCAAGCAGGAGGAGAATCACCAGCTGTGGATGATTTTAGACGAGCCAGAGAATTCAAGCCATATGAGCCCACAGGATGAGATGGGTGCAGAAAGCACAGGCTGGGGGTTGACAGGCTAGGCAGTAGCTCTGATATAACAGACCTGGGAGTCCTGGCAGAAAGCAAGCTGAGCATGGGCTGATAGCTTCCTGGGCTGTTTTAACAGGAGCGCAGTGAACAGATAAAAAGACAGTGATAATCCTCCTCTAATCAGTGCAAGTTAGACAAAATCTATACACTGCATCCAGTTTGCAGGCCCTCAATACAGCAAAGATATATATAAATTGGACTGAGTTCAGCAGAGGGCCACCAAGATGGTCAGGGGCAGAAACAGAGGCCCTATGAGGAAAGGCTGAGGGAATGTAGCCTTTTCAGCCTCAAGCAGAGATGGCCTCATGGGGAGCTAATGGCAACCCTCACTAGATATGGGATGGTTATTGAAGCCAGGCTCAATAACCATCCCATAACCGACCGAAATGGAGCCAGTCTCTGCACAGTGATGGAAGACAAGAGACAACGAATGCAAGTTGAAAAGGAAGATTCAGGCTGGATATACAGAGAAACCTTTTCCCCCATGAAGACAGTCAGGCAGTAGAACAGGCTGTGCAGAAAGAATTATGGCATCTCCACCCTTCAGCCCTTTCACATCAACCTGGTAAAGCCCTGAGCAACAAGGTCAGTATTCATGACTGACTCCTTTAAGACTAGAGACCACCCTTGAAATTTCCCTTATTCTGTGATCCAAGTATAATACATTCCATTTGCTGGAATGCAGAAGCGAGTGTTTGTTTCTAGAAATCTACTAATAAGGTATTTCGTCTTATCTTTCTACAAGTGCTGTGGATCACATAATTTGGAAGGGTGGCATTTGGATGTGGAAGAGCAATGTGAAAACTTAGATGGTAGTATGAGTCATGTCTAATTAAGAATGATGTATTCGATATGTCCTTCTGAAGAGATTCAGAATGTAAATAACATTAAATGTTATCAGGAATTCAGAGTTTAATTTTTTTGGATCATTCTGAAAAATATCAGCTCAATTAAAAACTGAGCTGCTTCTTTTTCTTTTGCAGCGAAGACATTTGCATAACTGATGTCAGAATTTAGACAGACACTGACCAAAGATTCCAAGAGATTTACCAGACTGTTATTTTTTTGTACTTGTTACCACGCGTAAAGAGTAAATTAACTGCAGGACGAATACTACTATCCCATAATAGCAAAGTATGTGATAATATATTAATATAGTGAATGTCATGAAATATGGCTAATCTCAGTGTATCAGCCATCAGGTTTTATTTATTTCAGAAGTAAAAAGGAATATTTGAGACTGCATGTAGGAAGCACTACTTGGGTTTGAAATGCCTTGCCTAATCATGAAATTGGTGGTATTAAAAGATAAAGTATAAGGAATGATTCATTATGTTTGAAGCATCAGCAATAAGAAAAGCTTTCAGACTCATGAACACAAAGGAAAATTTCTGCCTGGAATATGGTGTAATTGACATCTTCAAACCATAATATTTTAATGTCAATTGAGGGAATGAAATGCCAGCACTTTAGAAGTAGCAAATGACTCTCTAATGGGACAGATAGTGGTTATACAGCTATACTATAGCAGGAGTAAGGGGTTTGGGAGTGGATCTGGGAAAGATTTGAACAACCTCTTGTTGTTCAAGATGTTACTTACACTTTTATGCAGAAGGTATTAGAGAAACACATTCAGAATCGCTTGCCATGATAGTGTGGCTTCATTGCACAGGGTTTGACCTTACCAGTTTCCCCCCTTCCTTTCCATTGTAATCAAAGACCACACTGGCTTGCAAAAGTAGTGAGAAAAGGCTGCTTACTGTATGCCATATGCATAGAAATACAGCTTTTATTCAATGATATTCAGGTGAATTATTTTTTTCGTTCTTACTACATATATGAACTAAGATTAAATTTACTGTGATAAATCAAAACTGCACCAGTAAATGCACTCTTGGTTGCACATTTCCAACTAAGTTTACTCTTCCTTTTTTCTCCTCAATGATATTTTCCCTTTTTTTTCTTTTCTCTTTTTAATTCTGTTGTCTAAAAACCCGGTTTTGTCAGAAGGGGCAAGAATTGCTAACAATTAGAATGAAAAATGAGTATTAAAATGATTCAAACAGTACCATTTCGTAAAAAAATGCAAACTTCAACCCACAGGAGTGAGTATATAAATCTCAATACAAATATTTGTAATTGTATAAAAACCAGAAACATTCCCTAGAATTAAAATATCTTGATGATTATTTTGGCACATTTGCAGTTTTAAGACTGAAATACATATTGCTTTCCATTTGCTAACTCTTTCTTTGAAGAAGCAGCCTACAAATATGTAAATATTTGTAATATATATAAAATGAATGCTTAAGTGCCCTATATAGCTTTGTAAGATGAACTCAATGTGCACGTACTTTTAAGATAGTAACCTTGGATTACTGTTTCATTTTCTCTCTATTCATCTCTTTCGTATATGAATGTATTTGTGTACAGAAGATGTTTATTTGGGCTTTCGTGGTTTTTTCACTCAGTTACTCTCCCAAATTCTGCGCTGGAGAATCACTCCAGGGGAGAGAAATAAAAATACAGATAGGCAATTTAAGTGATTTCTTAGATTCATTCTCTTCATATAATAGAGGTGACTCTCTGCTTTATGTATGTAGCAATTTATATACTATATTACATTGACTTTAAAAAATGTTCAAATCTTTCCCTTGTAAAAAGGAAGTACATACTATAAACAGAGATAACTGAAACAAAACTATGCCTCTATTCACATTATGAAATATGTTTCTCTGGGAGATGAGGGAAAAGAATACATTCTCTTCTGTGTGCTTTTCATGCAATGAGTTGCACTGTGACCATAAATTACCACTGATACTGATGCTGACTATTATGGAGGTAATATTTATGGTCATATATCAAAACATGCAAGTTTTAAAGTGGGTGTAATGGGTTCTGTTAATTCTTTTCTTGCCAAGCACAACTTGATAAATCAGTTCCATCTTCCTATCCAATGCATACATCTCGTCATGCTATTAGAGCATTGTACCTGAGATTACCAGTACAGCAGTATCACACGATTTGATTAATGGAAGTGGAAACAAAAAGATGCAAGCTTGAACTCAGCCATCTCTGAATTTTCAGAAAGCATGAGAACAAAGCTGTCAGCAATAGGAATGGTCTTCATATATTTATATAGCTTATTAATGAGTTATCTATAGGGTAATTCAAAAGGGACTTCTCTTCCCACCCCTTCTGCACTGTTTTCAGGCACCTTAGTTTTGTGGAGCAATTTGATATAGGCTTTTGAAGTCTTGAATTCACTGGCTAATTTTGTGGTGTGGTACAAATTGCTGTTCTGTACGTATCAATCAGAACAATAACAAAAGCCAAACCAAAAACAGTCATCCAGATTTCGGTGCAATTTGAACTCTCTTTAAGAGCTGCATCCTCCAGAAGTGAAACAGATGTCTGTCCTGCTTGCTGTAGCAGAGAAGCAGCTTACATCTTGGTCTGAGATGTCAAAGTAGTGTTTGATAGAATAAAATTTGGCAGAGATTTGTCTTGCCAGAGAAGAGAAAGTTTCTGGTGGGAGACTTTGGAAAGCTGACAAATTCTTGGTCTGGCTGCTGAAGTTCTTACTGCTCCAAGTGAAAAAAGAGGAAACTGACAATTTTTATGAAGTAATTGTATGTCACCCTGTTACTGTACTTTTCTTGAGATCCATAGATCCAAAGCAACACAGACTTTGGCACTAAAACTTATTAGCCACCAGAATAGCAAGCAATGAACAGCCAGCGGTATCCATGGCAAATGAGTAGATCCTCTGCTGAGGACTGTAGCTGGGGAAATTGAAAACCCTCATGGACTTTGAAAAATCACACGAGTAACAACAGCTGTTCTGGTCAGGAATCTCCTCAATGCATCTGTTAAGCCTTATTTTGACAGCTGTCAGATGTGGGAGAGGGTCCAAGGCACTCCTAACGGTTTTTCAGCTTGTCAAGCACAGCAGGGTGAAAAATCAGTTGCGGTCACAAAGATTCATACTGGGACGACAAGTGAACGTCTTTTAGCACAGTTACAAACTGTAACCTTATGTACTATATTACTGAAGTTCTTGCAGTGATTCGAGCTGGAACAGTGTTAAGAAATTGAATCCATTTCACTTGAAAGCTCTAGGGGGCAGTGAAATCAAAGTTTAAAGAAAGAAAACAGTTGTCCTGTTTTCTACTTGCAGTGTAAATAACTGCCTTCCCTGAGGAAAAGAAATCTAAACAACATCATAAAAGAATGGAGAGGGAGCATCTTGTTTAAAAACTTCAGATAACATTGACCCTCAGAGTATCATTGCTACAGGTGAGATATTGTGCCATCATGACTAGCCAGCTAGTCACCCAACAGGGCATTCTGTCCCCGAAGAAGCTAACAGGATTGCATCTTCAGTAAGGTTTGCCTGTTTGTATGCTCCAGATACCCTGAGAGATGAGATTGGACAGTGGTCTGTACTGGAAGCTGAAACGTGCCAGCAATTTCTTGGGGCACACTGTCCCTGAGGGCAAAAAGACTGCCCTGAGAGAGCTGTAACCAGCCATGACTCTAAGAAGTTACTGGTATTTCCCCAGGTATTTGCAAGAACTGTTGCTTGCTCTTCTACTTAAATACCCTAATGCTTCCAAACAGTATGTTTGCCTTACTTGGCTACTTTCGGATTACTTGCTGTGAGTTCAGTGGCTTTTATTGGGGTCTTTTCAGGAGTCTGTTGCTGATTAATCAAATTCAAAGCTATTAGTTCAGTTAGTTTGAATATTATTGTAGGAGCAAAGTTTTCTTTCTCAGGGAGTTCAGTGGCTTTCTGTGAGTTATAGGTCCTGCACCGGGTCTCTAGCTTTGAAAAAAATATGTTTTTTACAGCATGCTGGTGGGCAAAAATAAATTGAGTCAACATAAGAAGGACATGGACCTGCCTGAGCAAGTCCATTTGATCCTGTTAGACAATTTGTAAGCATCTTAATTTAACTTTGTTAATACTCAGATTTGTTCTGGTCTTCCTTTGGAGTTCAAGACTAAACAGACAAGTGTGCAATAATTCAGCATGCATCTCCTGGTGAAAAAGTTGAAATTGTGTTCATAAATCCTTCCTCAGTGAACTTTTTTCTGGGATATTTGTGATTAGTAGGCAATTTTATTAATGTGAAGAGTTCTAGTTCGAATTAAAATTACTGTATCACAGATATGCTGAGTAGAGGCTTGTATTAGCAGACTTCCTTTGTGGACAGTAGCTTACCTGACCAGATAACTAGTAACATGGGCCAAAAACATAGGAACTTATGTAAAGACTCTTGCAATTTTTCCCATTTAAAATTGGACAGCATGAAAAATGGTCAAATATTCCCAGTAACACGACAAGGTGGAATGGCTTTAAACTGAAAGAGGATGGATTTAGATTAGATATGAGGAAGAAGTTCTTTACCACGAAGGTGGTGATGCACTGGAACAGGATGCTCAGAGAAGCTGTGGCTGTCCCATCCCCTGGTAGTATTCAGGGATGGGGATGGGAGCAATGTGGTCTAGTGAAAGGTGTTGCTGCCCATGAGAGTGGGGTTGGAAATGGATGATCTTCAAGGTCCCTTTCAACCCAAATTATTCTGTGATTCTATGATGTTGGTTATTTGACATTAGTCCCAAATTAATTTATTATTCAGTCTTTACTTTTAGCAGTAAATTTTCAGTACTTCAACAGTTCTGAAAGGAAATGCCAGCCCATTAATAGATATCTATTTTCTGATTTAATAAATATAATTTTATAATTATAATTGGTTTAGTTCAGGTAATTTGTGTAAAACATTTTTGACATAGTACTACCCTTTTCAGTGATGGATGACCAAGTGTCAATATAACTATAAGGTATCACAATACTCCTTGTTTGATATTCTACCATTGTTCTATAAAAAGGAAAAGAACTACTGTATTCCGCATGAGAACTGTTTTTTTTTAAAGTTCTGTATTCTTACGGTACTTTTATATTTTAAGTTATCTGAGAATATATAAATTCTCTTTAAAAAAAAACAGGAAAATATGCTGTAAAATCCTAATTTCTTTGGCAGGTATGCTTTGGAATTAATTTGCTAAAAAACCAAAATTAGATCTGTTATGTGAAATAAGCCATTAGACCACGTTTCATAAAGTAGTGAAATCCTGGCCTTAAGGAATTCGACAGAAACTTTTTCATTATCTTAACTGAGACAAGACATTCATCCCACACGCAGAATCTCTGTATAGCCCAGGTAAGTTTAACCTTCCATTCAGAGAATTAAGTCTCAGTCCTAAGAGGGAATAGGGTCAGTAGCAGTATAAACAACACACACATTAATTCTTAATTATTTCTTCAAAACTTACAGCTGCTGTCCGGTCCACCTCACAGCGGCTACTCAGAATGAAACACGCTTCTGCATCATCCATTCTAGAAGAGGGGAAACAAGGCTGTTACTTACCAACAAATTACTTATGTGTATCTTGTGTTTTACACTTTATAGTCTTGTATGCTTATAAATAGAATATAAAGTTTAGTCTATCTTTTCTCACGCATTGTCACTAAATGTGAGCAGCAGACACTCTGTAGACTAACTCATGGTATACCAGTACTTCTTGACCAGGTTCCAGGAGATGTACTTTCCCTGGTGCCTGTAGAAGCTGTGCCAAAATAATAAAATCAGAGTGGCCTTAAATATAGTTAATTTGAAAAATAAGTATTTATCTGTCATAAGTATGGAAGTTGAATAAATAGCACCAGTCTGCACAGTGTGTAAGGGTATGATCAAGTTGCTGATAAAAATGAATGAGAGGAGGCAGGTAATACAGACTTGTCTTGCCTAGTGATGGCAGAAAGATGTGTAGATATACTAGAATAATGCATTTGGGGTAAATAACAAACATCTCTGTGTATTTATTAAATGAATTAGCTATTTTCAGTTCATGGTCTCTTTGAGAACTTTAATGCCGAGCTGTTCCCTAGTGGATACAACTGGTCATGTAACAAAAAGAGCAGTGCAGAAAGTGTGGAGAAAAAGGTTTCATCAAAGATTTTTTTAATTCTTTTGCCTCAGATCCTCCAGTGAATCCTACATCCCTTGGTTGAATCTTGGTTGACCTTCTTTGGAAGACAGGACTTTCTGGGCAAAGAGAAACAATGATTGGAATGAGTTTCCTGGGCACGGAAAAAGTGAGACAGAAGCTGGGGAGAATGAAAGGCAATTCACTGCCAGTTATACCAGCTCCATTGTTGGGCCTGGAATGGGACTTAAGATTTTTATATCTTTGGTTTCTTTGCTGCAAGAAAATGGAGCTGGTGGTTGTTAGTAACAGTTTAGGCCAACTGGACAGTAGGCTTAGATTGAAGGTCCATTTTTTTTAGGTATTGTACAAACACAGAACAAAAAGTCCTTACCATATAAGATCTAAGTGGCATGACAAAGTACAACATAACTCACAATAGTATATACAAACATGGGAAACAGGAAGATACAGTATGACAATATCTGAATATAAAAACTAGAAAAAGTAGAAAGTGGTCACACTAGATACCAGAGTAGAGAATCAACTGAAGAGAGAATGTGATGGAGAATACTGGAATTACTTTACAGATATTTATGAGAAATTCATCCTAGATTGAAGGGACAGCATGGTTGAAATCACAGTGTGACTTGTAGGTTAATCTGTTGTATGTGTGAAAGAGAGTGGCACTGTAGACTTGCTAGGTTACCTCTCAGAACTGGGAGTTGCAGGCTAAGAATAAAGTTACTCCTTGACGTAAAAAAGAAGGGTAAACCAGGGAAGGACTGCAGTGAGGCAAAGTGATGTACCACATAAATAATATATCCAGAGCCTTCCAAAAAACAGGGTTTAGGGAGTTGAGATTATAAATGTCAAGAATATAAATATAATTTTAAGTGGGGCAAAACTGAGAGCTTGTGTGGGAAAACACAAGATGCAGGCTCTGTCTACATAGGATGCTCTGTGATATTATTCTAAGCTTACGATCCACAGTAGGATATTGGTTTTATTTTGGTAGCAAAAATTAAGATCTGTCGGCAGCTAAACCAAAGTTGATGAACAGATATCCACGATGAGATGTCAGATAGCTTGGCCAACCTCTTAGGTTTTGACTTTAGAAATAGAGATTACACTTGTGTGTTTTGTGGGAGATTATTCGGAGAAAGCATAAAGAAAAGAGACGGACAAAGTCAGATCATTGTAGATTCCACACAGGTACATAACGGTAAGAAAACAGTGGAAGCCTCAAAACATTAAAGTACTTGAAAAAATAATTGTAATAAAGGCAAATCAATATATCCAAAAAAGTAATGTCAAACGCAGATGTGAAGAAGCGGGGACAGGGCACTTCTGTGTGCTGATTAGGAAGAAATCATGTGAGCTGTAGTAGCAGTTTCAGCTAAGCCTGAGAGCTGAACTGGGGAGGCAAGGTCTTTAACAAGCTTGTAGGAAAGAAAATTCAGTGAAATTAGATGGGATTTTGATGAGAGCTGAGGAGGTAACTGGGGTGGCCATATATAGATGACTTTGTAAGAAAATGAAATTTCAAGCGAATATATTCACCTCTTCCCCCCACTGTTTTTTTGTAACTTTTGAATCATTTCAGCACAGATGACAAGGATAATAACCCAAGATTAATATCTGTGTATGCCATGAATTTAGAGAATAGAAACACTACTAACATCTGTATTAAAAAATTAAGGACGACACAGAGTATCCTTATGAGAGGAGTGTTATCAATGTCCTAACAACTGAAACAGGTTTTTCAATTACACCATTTTTATGTGCCAGAAAACTGAATCTGAGATGAAAAATCTCAAGAGTTCCACTTCTTGAGGATGGCAGAAATTAAAGTGACCTTATACATTGCAAAAGGAATTTCTGAAAGGAAAAAGTATAAGGTAAAGACTGGACAAGAAAAGGATTAAGAAGATTTACGGATAGTTCACTAAAAAAAGTAGAAAGAGAGAGAAAAAAATATTTAAAGACATAACAGATGATGGGAGAAAGCTGCAGGGGAAAGAAATCAAGAATGGTAGTGTTAACTTCCTTTCTAGCGCTAGTCAGCATGGAAAATGAGGGCTGCTTTTATCAGTTCCAATGCTGTTTCAAATGGTGAAGTAGTGAGTGTTTCCAGTCATGCTGATGAACAATGTAAGTTTCTGAGTGATACCTCATGACAGAATTCATTCTGGTTTTTTGTTGAAGCTGGGCATGTGAACGCGGTTCAGAGAACACCAAGAATTTGCAAAGTGACACCCTCAAAGGCAGGAAGTAAGAAGGAATACCACTTCTGTAAACTCAAATTGTGTACTAGGGCATATAATGAAAAATACAATCTTAGCTAACTATTTACTGCTTATTGAAGTCAGAGAGCTTTTGGTATTTTACTTTCTGTTGTGGCCTTTATCATGTTATTTTGACACCGCTTTTCTCTTATATGCATGATATTTTGATAATGAGACACTTCTTAGGTTTGGGTTTTTTTTTTAGTAACCATTATTTTATTTATTGGAAGAAATTTACCATGTGCCTTGTTATCTTCTCAGTTATTATGTTCTCATTAAAAAGAAATACAGGAAACATCTTAGGTATTGAGTTGTACTTCATATTAAATTTTCTATTAAATTCCCACTATGCTTCTTCCTTCAGGAGAAGCTGAAAATTATTCTATGACAGGTACATCCAATTACATGTTCTGCAGCAAAAAGCACAGCTCCACACTTGACTACCTTCAGGTTAGTATAAGTTAAATTCTTTATGGAACAGCCTAATTGTTCTGCTTCTAATGAGTAGAACAAATGCCAGCTACATCCCCACATAGATTCCTTCTTGAAATCAGCAAGAAAGCAAAAAGAGGAACCTCTCTCTAAATGAAAATTCCTAATTCTGAAAAAACATTTTATTATAAAAAAGCAATTTTTTTTTTTTTTTTTATAAAAAAAGCTAAATTTACTTCAAATTTTAATTATTATTTTTTTTCCAGTGGCAGAAATCTGAGAAGATAACACTGCTTGCCAGACTTCTCACAGATTAGATTCGTGTAATAACTCCCCTGGGGTAAAGAAGACTGAATGATACAAATAGTCAACCTTAATTTAGGTATCTATATTAGCTGCTGCTTATAAAGAGCAATGCATGTAAGTCAAATCAGTTATCTGCTAAAAATCACCTTTCTTTGGAGAGTTTAGAGAGACAACCCACCTACATGAATTCCACTGTGAATTCCTTCACACCTTCAAGTGATTGAGCAATGTGGGGGGGTAGCAACTGTGTTTGACTGATATGTTTTGATTAATGTCATTCACTGTTAACTGCCAGAGAGGATTTTTAGAAGTGGTGGAAGTATGTGGTGAGAGGAAGGCCCTGAAAGAAGAGTATATGAAGGTATAGTAGAGTAGTTGCTTACACTTACAGGCTGAACGTGGGAAGGCAACAAACCTCTGCAATGGGTTCAAAGTGTGATAATTATTTTTGTTTGCTTGTTTTCCCCCTTCAGTTGGTCAGGACAACTACCACCACATTTACTATTTTTGCTGAAGGAAGAGAAATAAATTCTATCTTTATTGGCAGTTTTGGAATTTTCTGAGCTGCTTTCTCAGAAGAACTCACAAGCACTCTGTTTCAATACCTTTAAAAACTGAGACCATAAGAAAAGTGAGGAAGAATTTTGTCAAATTAAAGACCTTAAAAATATTTGTTCCTTGAAAAAATTCAGGTATTCAGAAAAACAAATTATATCAGAGCCTTGCTTTCTACAGACACATGCTTTTCTTCTAGCACAGCTTCCATTTTTTTTTGTCAAAATTATTTATTAAACAGTATGAATGAAACAGAAGTAAAAAACAATATTGGTCAATATTTGCCTACTTAGCTCTCAACAGGTCTTGATCTTTTAGTGCTGAGCCTTGCAGATAGATAACTCTTTGGGACCACATTGGGATTTGTAACACCCTTCGGACCTGAGCATCCATCTCAGTAGGACACAAAATAACGACATAATAGTCCTGTCAAAAACATAAGGGGGAATAATCATGTTATTTTATTATGTCACTATTTGTTGCTGCTAAGAGAATAGTCGACAGAGACACAGGATGTCAAAAGGGTCTCTGATAATTCTCAAATTTAATTGACAATAGTTATTTGAATACATGTGTTTAAAATACTTAATTCTTTAATAAAAATGGCTGGACAGTTGTCAACTGCAAACACAAGACCCCAGAGTGCTAACTGAAGTACATTTAGAAACTTTTTTGTTTCCATTTGAGCATGATTTGGTTTTCTTTTTAGAGAGTGTTTATATTTCTGTCATTCTAGCTGGAAAACATAGAAGTTTTCAATGATTAAAATGGAATTGACTTCCCCCAAATTTTTTCTTCTACATTAAGGGGCAGATTCAACCTGTTTCCTGCACAACAAACAGTCCTTGTTAGGAAAAGCACAGTTGCTCTGAAATACACGTGTGCACAGAAAAAAAGGAGACATAAATGGAACTTGAGGGGAGAGACTGAGAGCTTAGGACAGGCTTGTCATAGAAGCCTTCCTAGCACACACAGACTTGCAGAAAGCTTAGTGCTTAGGGGATTCTGTGCATCATCAGTGTCCTTCAGCTTTGCATTTCAGCTGTGGAGAAAATGTACGTAACTTTTTTTATGCTCCATAAGTAGTATTAGGACTTTTCTTCTTTGTCTCCAGTGTATCACAGAGCCTAACTCATTCTTCAGAATAGTTTACTAAGGTTTGGATTTCAATTTGTGTTTGCATCTATAAAGAACTGGATTTCTTTGTGCATTTGCTTATGCCTCTTACTAGGTAATTATTTTGGGGAATATTTTGGATTTGGGATTTGTCAAATTGCTGCTGAGCAATTTGAGAATTGTATTTTTGTGATTTTCTTGCACTATTTAATGAAGCATGGTACCACAGGTAACTTAATAAAAAACACAGAGAAGATTTAGTGAAAGAAATGATCTGCAGCAAAGATAATGATAATGTGTTCAAATTGCTATCTCATGTAAATAAGCTTTTATATGATCAAAAAAAGGCATATGACAGGTTTGCATTAGCTAGGGAATATGTTTACACTAAGAAAATCTCTTCTGTGTAATATTTCAAGGCCTCTGTCCTTTAAAATACACCTATTTATTTCTCAATTTCCACAATCCCAAAAGTATCTAATCTTCCTACCTCTGGCAAAAACCAAAGCAAAATGCAAAGACTAAAAGATCCTTTAACTTGTGAGGAGTATTGGATCCCATCCCAAAACAACAGGAAAAAGTAGTTAGAGTAGCTTTCATTTGTTTTCTATTTTGGGGTAGAATATAAGGAATTTGCATGGAAATATCTGTTTCTACAAGGACTGGCATAATTCAACAAGACAGTAATTCTATTTCTTTAGTCTATTTACCTCAATTTAAAATTAATGTCTCCATACTTTGCATCAGGTTCTTTTTGCAATTATAGATTCCCAATCCAATCAGCTACTCCCAAATTCAGTTTTACAAATTAAAAACTATTTCAGAAGGCTGTCCTGAAAATCAGTGCTTTATCTTCCTTTTTTCTTTTTTTCCACTCTAAGTACCTGCAATCTGGGGTGAGCATAGAATTAAAAACTATTTCAGAAGGCTGTCCTGAAAATCAGTGCTTTATCTTCCTTTTTTCTTTTTTTCCACTCTAAGTACCTGCAATCTGGGGTGAGCATAGAATTCATTTAAGAAATCCATAAGTAAGTCGATCTTCAGAGAGCTAACACAGAGCACAACATGTTTTTCCGTCTGAGCTCTGTGTCGACTGTAGTTACCACCGGACTTTTGTCTCTCCATCCACAAATATGCCAGCTGTTCAAACTGCAAGAGATGCCAACTGTCAGTGCAATACATACAATCAGATGTGCAGTACAACTGTATCACGACTTAACAATGTTCCATTGATCATCTCATGCCTCTGTGAAAAGCTGCTCTTAGCCTACAATGTCCTTGTCTTTGTAAAAAGGTCTCTAGTAAGTGGGTGAGATGAATAATAGGATGATTAAAAAACATGGCAGAAGAGCCACTCTACCACACAGAACAGTGGGGTAAATCCATTAAAATACCATAAGATTACAGTATACCTCAAGATTTTAGAAAACAATAAAGGTTGTACCTTATTCTTTTATGTACGTTATACCCCTGAACTCTCTTTTCCAGCACCATGTGACAAAAGTTAAATTTGCACCCACTTAAATGCATAATGTGGGTACAGATACTCACACAGAAGCACCATTTTACTTAGTTTGGCCACTAACTCTTCTCAAATACTTTAAAATGTTCTCAAGATGACCTTCTGTATATTATTTGTCTTATCAATTTAGACATAACTTAAATACACAGCAGTTGTTAATACAGCAAATTGCCATTGCCAGCTGAACAACAGACATAGGCTAAGAGTAGACATTGCTCTACTAGTCTGAATCCCTTAAAGGGAACACTCTGACAGTGTCATTGTAATAATCTGTAATAAAGCATACAAACAATTTCAAACTGTATTGTAAGTAATATGCATTTAATGCTAAGCTCAATTTAACTATGTGTGTGTGTGATAGATGCTTTTTCTCATCCACATTCAGCTGATGGGGAGACCGAATTGTGAATAATGATTTAATATCATAGGACAAAAGCTCAGGAGAGAATGCCTCCCACATATTCTGTGTATGGCAAACTATACAAAGCCCCGTTATCATAACAAGGCTATAAGATAAAGTAGCTAATAATAGGTAAATTTATGTGAAAGGGCAATAGCTTCCAGTTTTCTCTACTGGTAATGCAGAGCTTTTATGCCTGAAGTGTATATCGGAACTACCTGAAAGATGAAATTTCTATTTCCTAAAATTTCAAATTTCTTAAAGTGTATTTTAGTTTTCAATTAGAATACTAATTCCTACTGAGTGGGAATGGAATTGTGTTACTGCATATGTCTGCATACACATACATTAAATATTTAGTTAAAACGTTCAAACAGCTTCAAGAAAATAAACGCACAAAGCTTGAGCTTCCAGTCTTCCAGATCTTCCGTGTTGTCTGCTCACAGTGAGCTTTAGTTCACTGTCAAAGAAGCAGAGTCTGGAAACCATGTCTGTGTAGAAAAAATCTGGAGCTTCATGGTTTGCAGGTCCACTATAAGCTTTGATAAGCACGCACAGTGTCTCCCCCCCCGTCCCCTTGTTTGTGGCAGGAGGTCTGGGTGATGAACAAGTGTGGAACATTTAACAACTTGGCAGGGCTTCCCATGTAATTTCAGGGTTTCTGTCACCAAGCCTCACCTAATGTGCTTAGAAATGTCTGGTACAAATTTAATGAAACTGGTTGTCTCCTTGAAATACTTGGATTTTTGTAAATCTGCCTTTTCCTGTTGAAACTGTTGGAAGTCCTAAACTTAAGTAGGCATGAAAAATTTCTAACTGTTCTGCTGGCTCTGTGCGTGTCTTGTACCAGCATACACAGCTGTGAACCCAATTTGCTGGAGTTGCAGATTTAATGAGATTTTTTTCATGTTAGCACTGAGCTGTAAGAGTAAGAGAGGAAGTGGAGAGAATCACGATTAGAAACAGGGAGAGCCTGCAGAGGAAATGCTACGCTCATAATGAAAGCGCTGGCTACTGTTGTTTTGGGGTTTGGGTTTTTTTTGAATTGCTCCATTCCTAACAAACCCATATTTTAGGATGAAGGAAGGGCTCTGTGGCACATGACAGAAACACAAAGGTTTCACCAGCACTTAAAAACTGTTATTAGTGCTCTGTTTTATAGCATAAAGGAATACTACAGGAGAACAGACAAAGGGAAAAGGAAAGAAAAAAAAAAAGACACAGAGTAGGAGGTGCAGACGATAGTTATTTTTTCTGACATTATATGTGCAGTAATACTAATTGTAACAATAAATTATTTCAGTTATTATTCTTTTGTTTTAAAAACAATTCTAAAGAGAAAAAAAAAATAAATCCACATTTACCTGTATGGGCAACACCACAAGAGCAACACAGATCATAATGACAACAAGCAGCTTTGAAGGCCATATCTTGGGTGTAACATCCCCAAAGCCCACAGTGGAAAATGTCACTATGCAGAAATAAAGGGAGTCAAAGAGAGTCAACCTGTTTCCTGCTCGTTCCAGATGCTGAATTCCACAAATACTATGTAGAAAAGAATGAATAAAGACATGAAAAATAAGAACTGTACTTAGGGTCAGTTCAACGTTGATCATATACGAAGCGCACTAGATATTTTCAGAATTCATTAATTGCTCAGCAAGGACATTTTTCCCAAAGAAGAGTAAAAATTAGTAACAAACCAGAAGGGTTATTAATATAATTACCAAATGTCATTTGTAATGAAAGAAAGCAATTTTTTAATTATTTCAATATCATAGTTACAACTTCGCTAGCAGCTTTGCTTAGTGGCTGTTGTGAGGGAGAGGTGGTATACAGAGCACCATGAACTGATGCAATTCCTTTCTAAACTGGAACAAAACAGATGGTATATAATTGCCACCATTCAGATTTTTTTATAAACATCTTCTAACTTTTTTAGGGAGAGCTTGCTGGTATGGCCAAGAAAACACACACGCGGCTTTCTTTAAATCTGTTCCCTTCTATGTTAGTTTCTATCTTTCTGTGGCAAGAGTTACTAGCATGAACTAGTTATGAGAGTATGTGTTGCATACTAGAAGGGATAATGTTGGTATAAATAGGTACTGACTGTCTAGAATAAACTGAATGTGAGCATTGCTGGCTAACGAATTGTCAGAGGAATAAGTATCCAGGGTCAGCCTTCAAGTAGAAAGTGGAAGATGCCAAAGGGTACAAAGATTCTGCTTGCTAAAAGTACAGAATAAAAATGCAAGGCTTGGTTGTCTTTGATCACAGAATTAATTAAGTTCATTTCTTCCAGTCACACATTCCTGTGAACAAGTAAGTGGGAGCCCAGGTTAATTGCTAATTATTTCTCTTGTAATCTGCATGATGTGCTTTTGGTTTTGAGAAGTAGCAGAATCTGTCCACAGGTCTAACTACTATTTCATATGTTGGAGATTTTAAAAGTACTTCAATAAATAGGATAATAATATTTCAATTAAGAGCTTCTCAAACTTAAAATATGACCTTCCTTAATGCAGTAGAATCACTTGGATCAGGATAGGCTTTTAAATTATATTCACGACCTGAAGAAAATAGATTTGTGAACCCCCCTGAACAGCGTAGAGGAATGATTTCTTCACAGAGAACTAAGAGAAACAATTGACATATAATGTCTTGTTCTTTAGTAATTATTCTAGAACATGCCAAAAAATTATTTCTCCATGTATGGTATCCAGATGGTAATAGTCACTCATTAATACCCTCCACGGTAAGATCTTTGCATCACCAGGGAGACCCTGTGTTTATAACAGCTTTAGCAGTTGTTCTTCTGTTCTCTCTTCTGTTCTCCAAAAATAATTTAGCTGTAGGCAGTGGCATTTCCAGAGCATATGGATCAAATTCCCAGTTTCCTTTTCACAGTTCTAGCATTTGTAGTTTTCACACATCTCAAAATGTTCTAAAAAGGGTGGAGTTTTTCCCCGTTGTTTGCATAAGTTAGATACTTCAGCCAGAAGTGATAATTTTATATTCCTATCCAATTTGTCCCACATTTTTCACTGGAGTTGTAATCTAGATCATCCATAATTTCACAATGTTTCCAGTTTGGAGGGGTGTAGGGTTATTTGGTTTTGGGTGTTTTGTGGGTTGTTTCTTTCTTTGTTTTCGGAGTTTTGATTTTGGGGGCTTTTTTGGGGTGGAAAGGGTTGTGGTGGGGTTTCCTTTGTTGCTCTGTTTGGTTTTGGGTTTTTGTTTGGTTTGTTCTGATTTTTGTTTTTTGTTTTGGGGTTATTTTTGGTTGGTTTGTTATGTTTTTTTACAAAATTACATTTCTGGCCCTGAAAATATTAACAGCAGGACTGTAAGGAATTATACTAATTAAGCTTTGTTTTGGTCTCAGACAAGGAAGTTTTCCAGCTAAGTAATTTTCCAGTGTTTATTTGAAATAACAGAGTATACTCCAGAGGCATCCAAGTATGGAAAAAGACGCTATCTTAATACTGTTATGCATGTAAGGTACACGTAATTTTAAAAGCAGAATGGTGATGGATTTTTAATGCTTCATTGTTAATATTCCTGATGACCTTAGTTCACTTTGTTCTCTTTATTTGTCTTTTGTTGGGTACATCTCTGAAACACATAACCTTGACTTCAGAAATTAATGACACAAGGGGCAGGAAAGTAGCAATTGCACTGAACCACTGATATGGCTCCTAAAAAACACGACTACTACACCACTCTGCTAAGTGTGTTAAATATCTGCAGTCAGGTTGTATTGAAGCATAATGCACAAGCATATCATTGGTAAGAATGTATTTTTTCTGAGGCTGATGCCTGTGAAATGACTTAGTATTTGCACACGCTAAAGGGTCGATTTTACCCTTTGCATTTGACAGGATGGATTAAAATGTAAAATAAATTAAGTAGCATAGAGCTTTTTTAAATTTTCAAAGAATGAGAATTATTTCCTCACTTTTTGATCTTTTGTAAAAGATTAAAAAAAAAGAAAAATAGTTTCCTGGTAGGAAAACTCAAACCCTGATGAAGGAGATAATTTCTTTATTCTTCCTTCTGAGCTTTCTGTAGCCAGCCCATCCAATCAAACTTTAGCTTAACTGAAATAAGTTAATATATCCTGAACCATTTCAGCCTTTTCTAAGTGAACAGTAAAATTTCCACTGAATTTAGGATTCCATCGACTTAGAGTCCTATATATTCCTATTCCTTGAAGCTGTCAAAATAATTTTGTGCCTGATCCAAAATGTTGTGCATTCAAGCTGTTTCTCATTGAACTCAGTGGGCATGAGACAGAGCTTCTTAACAGCCTTTAAATCAGTAGGATATGGGAGCTATTTTCTCACTGCTGAAGCAGGAATTCAGCTCTTGAACAACTTGTTCAACAAATTAATTTCTTTCCTCAAAAATTACTTGCAGCTCATTTGCAGTTCTACCAAAAGGCACTTGAAGTCCTAACCCTGAAAACAAAAGAATGGTTAGCAGGTCTTAATTTTATTGGGTGTTTTGCTGCTCTGTCGCTTGTTTTTAGTAGAGCAGGAGATCACAAAACTGCAGAAAACCCTGACTTGCAAAGGACAACTTGATGGAAGTCTGATTACCAAATGAAACATTACCTCTTTAGCTCCTTCCCCATGAACATTACACTTCAATCTCATCACAAGTGCTTCTAAATAAGCATTACTCAGCATCTGTACCATGTTCCTAGCTATCTGGGCTACCTGATTACATTGTATGGAGAGTGCAGTGGAAAAGTTTTCCGCCATCCATGAAGCCAAGACCACAAAACTCCACTCCCCACAACTTACTGACATCTTTTAATACAACATAATTCCTTATATGAATAGTGGTATCAGTTTATTTTCTCTTGTAAATTAAGTGTTAAGCATTATTTTTAAAAGATGCATAAATTCTGCATGTACCAAACCAGACAGCATTATACTCTTCTCAGCTTTCTCATATTTCCTGACATAATGAAATATGCAGTAACTTGGACTTCCTCTTTTGGCTGTTTTAATATTATATGGTGGTATTTTTATCTCCCGGTTCTTGTTTGCTTCCTCCTTCTCTTTCATCCCATGAAGAAACTATAATTTACTTGGCCATCCCTGGACAAACATAATAATTTCAAGCAGGAAAGTACTGCTCAGCAAAGGCAGTGCTCACAACTTGTTCTTCTGGAGAAAATAAACCACTGTAATAATAAATACACAGAAAAAACCTAATTAAAACGCAGAGCCAAATTCAGCACCTTCTATACCAGTCCTAGGTTTCCTTTAAATTCAGTGAGGTTGGTTTTTCATAGTGGATCTGATTAAGCAGTTACAACAAATCAAAACTGGTTCAATAGAGGTGAGATTTAGTACCACTAAAAAACCAGAACCATGGGTCTCCCAAAACACAAGTATTATCAGAAATTTATTACAAACTTACAGAGAACAGAAGTGTGACTTTTAAATCCTCTACTACCACTGCACTTGAAAAACAAAAAGTAAAGATAGTCACATATAATATCTAGAGATTACTCATGTTTACTTTAGGTATCATTTGAACTTTTAAGAGTGCAATCTTTGTTTTACTGGAAGTTTTCAGTTGAATTCCAGTAATCTTTATTTGCTTGAGTATTTTATGTGCCAAAATTAACTACTGCTCATAACCTAGCTCCACATGTGGTACAGAAATAAGTACTGTAGAGTATAATAACCCCTGAGATTAAGTCAGATTTTTGCCTTGCTGTGTAACATGTCATAGAAATGGACATAAGAACTACTTGGACAGCAGTTTGCAAGTACTGTACATTAACTATCCTTTTTAATAATCACTTCATTATAATCTATTTTATATCAGTTTGTATTTTCATTTGTCAGTGTTTGCCAACTAGGTCTGACTTCTAGATTTTCTAGAGAAAATAACTGTTTACAGGTACAACCTCTTGAGGTCTACAATAATGCACCAGAGGCTGAAGCCAAAAGTAGAGATGTTTAGTGTCTTCAGGATTAGGTAGCAAATAACAGCATTGTTTTCTTTGGACTTTCACATTGAGCTTCAACTTGCATAATTACTTTTTTGTGTATTAAGTAGTTAGCTACAGGAACTAGCTAATGAATATGTTGAAATCAATGGGGATTAATTTTAACAGGATCAGTGAGATTCTGTGGTATAAGCTCAGCACTTTCATATTACAGAAGTTAACATCTATATAGTAAGTCTATATATGAAGTGTTCTCAGTAGTTTCTCACTCCAAAACTCTTTAGTTTCCACATATCCTGACACTGAGTGGTGATGTTAGAACAAATTACAGACTAAATTATTATTTGATTGTTTTGTACTGCCAGTTGCTGTTTGGGTTTTTTAACTTTTCTGATGCCACTGTCACAGGTTTGGGGCTTTTTTTCTCTCTGTAAAGAATTGGAAGAACCATCACTCAGCCAAGTTGTGGATAGTCCATCAACTGTAGTAAATACCTATGGGTGAAACTCAAATACAGCAAAATACTGAAGAAGACAAGCATTAACTTTTCAGGACATGGGCAGGCCTGTGAGACATACTACACCACTACAGTAGCTTTAACTATCTGCTTAAGGAAATGAAGATTTGGAAGAGTTCACTCAAGATGTTTAAAGAAAATTCCTCAATCTTTACAACATAATAAAATATGGCTCTAGAACAGCTCCTACTTCAGCCTCATATTGGGAGGCATATAATATTTCTTAGAAGTCTGATAAATGCACGGTCTTTTTTCCTGAAAATGGCAAAAGGTGCTCACTACTTGCCAAAGAAGTTAATATTAGGATGGTGCCAGTCTTAAGTCCTTGAAATTAAGGTGATGTTAGAATGAAATTAAAGTGATGTCAGAGAATGCCCTGCTTTGTACAGACACAAACAGCTTTTCATACTGGAAGTTGTCTCTGTGAGATGTTCTGTCTTCCTTAGGGCACTAATGTAGAGTTAGGTGCAGATTTGTCCTATACTTCAAAATTAGACATTATTTGAAATCAATTCTCAGTGCTTAAAGAATGTACACAGAATCATTAAATGCTGAATTTGCACTTCACAGAACTCTGCACTGATATAACTGAAGTGACATAAAAATGCTTTTTCATTCACATACATATGGAAATATTGTATGTTGATTTCTAAAGGATAATACATGTCCACTGAATTGTCATTTTCTTCTTCTGAGACACACTACTGAGCTGTGTGGTCTGGTTCTACTAAAGGTGAAGATGTTGCTAATCACCTTACCCGATGCTTAAAAGCCTAATGTTTTCTGACAGAACTTCTAATTCTGTGCAATTAATAAAGAATAGGCAAAGAAAAAGAACAAGGGATGAGAAAAAACTGCAGCATGTAAAGGAGCAAAGGGACAATTAGAAAATACTCTGACCAATAATAAAATATCTCTCCTGTCCAAACATCCTGAAACTGAGGTTTGAAGCCTTTAAAAAACAAATGCTTCAGTTTTCCCCAGCTCTGTGGTGCTTTCTCAGGTCTTTTATAAAACCATTTATCTGAACATTTATCAACAGAAAAGCATTTTTTTTTTCATAAATAGCATTAAAATAAAAAAAAATTACTAGTTTAAGTAGGTATGCAATTTCCAAAATGTTAAAATGACAGAATATATCATGTATAATATATCAAATTTAAGAATTACAAGGAGAAGTTTCAGTTTGCACTTTTCAGTCCTTATAGAAGGTTTTAATGCCATGGGAATAACTGAATTCCAGGATATAGAAGTTACCTGCATACAAGACAGTGAAAGGAATGAGGAGGACAAAATCTAGTAGCTCAGATAGCTTTTGTTTGTTTTTTTTTTTCACTACGTAGCAAAAGCACAATGTCAGAAATTAATTCTGAAATTCTCTTCAGCTGTTAAGGTAACCTTTTCCTGTATTCCAATTGTATCTTTACCCCAAGTGATGGTGCTTGTTGATACCACTGCTGCTTACCCATACTGTTTAAATGAGTATTTTCCTTCCTTCAGAGATCAGTGTATGTATCTAATGGTTGCAAAAGCTCAACTTATAAAAATAAATTTCCACTGGTAAGCCATGTGACTTCCAGAAACTGCAGAACATCTTGTTAAGCAGAACAGGATATTGTGAAATGACCAAGTGTATATAAATATTTGTTGAAGCTGAGTGAAAGCCTTGCTATTCCTGCTGCTGTGTTTTGTGAAATGAGAAGTGGAGCTGCAATAAGACAACTCTGGTCATTGAGACTGCCCAAGTAGAGTCCCACTGTGGACAGCATTCAACTCAGTGCATTTACATAAAAAAGTCTTATCACACATCAATCCGTATGTAAAAAAAAACCACTTGTATTTTTGTCTCCTTTCAGTCTGCCCACAGAACTTTGGTGGTATTCAAAGTAAATCCTGGCCTTCCAACTTCAGTGCATCAATACTGTTGCAGCTAAGAGCCTTCTGCAGCCTGAGGTATCTGACTGCTCACCCAAGAAGTCAGTAACTATTCTGGAAACACCACCAGATACTCTTCACACACTGGGCATTACAGAATTAGATAATATCTGTAATTTTTCCAGAAGAATAATTAAGCTATTAATAGTTTTATGTGTTGTGCCAGAAAATTGCTTCTAATTTAATACACCCAATATGTTTTGGAAAAACATGCTTTGTATTTCTTGCAGTAATTTGAAAACACTTGTAAGAGTGTAACAGTTCTTATGCAAAGCACCCATACTCCCTCGATCAAGTTTAATTAATGATTGAAAGATTCATTATCTGAATACTTTTTAAATGTGTGTAAGAAGCAACTCATCCAGCATGTAGAATCGGGATAGGAATTGGAGACACAGGTATTGATTATGACCAGATATACATATATTTCATTTCCTAGCAACAGAATGCAGCCCACCGTTTCCCTGTTACCATAAACATAAGGGCTTTTATTAATTTTTACTAAAAATGAAGAAAACCTAAAAAATGCTAACTACCCCTGTCCGAACCTAAGTTTGTTTTGAGGTAACTCAAAGCCAAACTGATCAAAACCAGGACACTCATGGAAAATTTTTTTCAATTTCCAAAGCCTGGTATTATACCATTACCACTCTCTGAGCTGCTCAATTATCTCCTTGACAGATTTTAGACATGCTAAACTTGGATTTTAATAATCAGCTTTGTAAAAGAAAAAAAGCCCCCAAAATCAACCAAGCAAGCAAGCAAACAAAAGAATTTCAAGTTGTATGGATAAGTTTTCTAAAAGGACCCAAAAATGGCCAACATAGAATCATAGAATAGTTAGGGTTGGAAAGGACCTTAAGATTATCTAGTTCCAACCCCTCTGCCATGAGAAGGGACACCTCCCACTAAACCATGCTAACCAAGGCTCTGTCCAACCCGGCCTTGAACACCATCAGTGATGGA
>JANRGW010044699.1:5881-38054 GCA_024733675.1 Psilopsiagon aymara
CTGCACACAATACTCCAAGTGAGGTCTCAGGAGAGCAGAGTAGAGGGGCAGGATCACCTCCCTCGACTTGCTGGTCATGCTCCTTTTGATGCAGCCCAGGATACAATTGGCTTTCTGGGCTACCAGTGCACACTTAAACCGGCTCATGTTCATTTTTCCATCAACCAACACCCCCAAGTCCTTCTCCTCAGGGCTGCTCTCAATCTCTTCTCTGACCAACCTGTAGCTGTGCCCGGGACTTCTCCACTCCAGGTGCAGGACCTTGCACTTGGCATGGTTAAACTTCATCAGGTTGGCATCAGCCCACCTCACAAGCGTGTAAAGGTCCCTCTGGATAGCATCCTAATAATTAACTATCTTGCTATTATGCTATGCATTAATTCAGCCATGTATTGCTGAAAAGTAATTCAGCATTGTTCATGTCTGCTTTATGATTTATTTCTTTTTTTGTATTTCCAGGCTGACTAAAAATTCCTATTTGGCATTTTTTGCAGTTGCTACGGAAATTGATTCAAGCTATGGCAAGGGAAAATATGGCGGCTGAAAATTCAAGAAAAAGATATGTCACATAAAAGGAACTCAACAATATCAAAATGGAAAAAACCTCTAAGAAATCCAAGGTGGTCTGTCACCTTTGTGATACATCGCACCAGAATCCATTTAAAGAATGACAATAAACATGGTTAGATATTAAAACAATGGTGATTTGCTAAATTCTTGAGATTTCTTTCTTTAAGCAACATATGATCAATAATCATAGTGCTATAAAACATTCATTCTGAAATTTTTTTCAGATACTTTCTTAACTGTGGCCTATTAAACATTCAACAATTTTTAATTTCTTCCAATTCTGACTACAAGTAGGACACACAGAAGTAAGTAACAAAGTAACATAAATTTAAGGCTTTGAAGCTTGTGATTTTCAGAATAATCAGAATTTACAGCTCCACAGCACCTACTTCATTTACTGGAAGCAGTTTACTCTTGCTTTCCTGAGATGTGATTTCAAACAGCCAATGCCAACTTAAATCACATCAGAAAAGAGAATCATGGGATAACTTAGGTCTCTGGTCCAACCTCTAGCTCAACAGTTGGTCAGTTATGAGGTCAAACCAGGCTAATGGGGCTTAATTCAGACGAGCCCTGAAAACCTCCAAGGATGAACATGCACAGCATCACTGCACAGCCTGTCCCAACACCTGACTGCATTAATGGGGAAAATGTTTTTCCTTTTATCAAGGAACTTATAAATCTATTAAGAAGCTGGAAATCTGAGAGTTTTATATAGCTACTACATGTAACATTTAATAGCCTTAATTTACTGATCCACAGTCTAATACCACATACCTTCTTGAATAGAAATTATTTCAACTCGCTCCAAACCAGCAGTAATTATATAGTAACTTGCAATACTCTTGCTATATGACTGCTTGATAATACAGTGAATAGCTTTTTACCACTATTGCTTTCACTGTTATAAACTGAGCAAATTAATGCCTGAGAGATAACCACTGCAAGACATGAAGGTGAACTTTGGTGCAATGTCAATTTTCGTATTGTTAAACCTCTAACATAACCACAGGATTGGGAAGAGAAGAAACAAGTACAGTTTATTGCCAGTTACAGGGGTGGTAAGAACTAAATTTTCCAAATCAGCAGCCTAAATTTAAATTTGTCTGTCCCTGCTGCTTGTGCAGAACTCATAAATGCAGATGGAAATTGTCACTGAACTTGGCTGGATTTCTTGCAAATATATTCATGATTGCTAGCATTGATTGGGAGGTCAATATTAGACTCATATTATTCTCAAATGTGATTTGTTGCATGGTCCACTAAAAAGGATAAATATTTTTTTCTAGTAGCCTCACTACTCAAGTATCATCACTGAGGGAGAAGCCTGATCCAGAAACATGTATTAAAATATTTTTTAAAAGCCCAGTGCATCTTCTTAAACTTCCGAGCACTTTTACTGTTTCAGAAAGTGCAGCCAAGCAACCCCCCAAACTCCTTTGTACATTTTATGCGTGTGACAATATAGAAGGACTTGCATACAATCAAATCCTTAATATTAAATCTAATATTAATGCTGGTGAAACTGTAGTAAACCCCACCCTGAATCATTACTCTAGCATTCTGAGGCCCTGAAGCAAACGTGTCATGATGGCACCTGGTCACAATCCCTTGGATGATGCAGCACTTGACTTATTTCACAGAATCACAGAATAGTTTGGGTTGGAAGGGACCTCAAAGCTCATCCAGGTCCAAGCCCCTGCCATCTTCCACTAGACCAGGCTGCTCAAAGCCCCATCCAACCTGGCCTTGAACACTGCCAGGGATGGAGCACTTACCACTCCTTTTGGCAACCTGTTAGAGTGCCTCAGCACCCTTGCAGTAAAGAACTTCTTCCTTATATCTAAACTAAATCTACCCACTTTCAGTTTAAAGCCATTCTGTCTTGTCTTATCACTACATGCCCTTGAGAAAAGGTATTCACAGAAAACAGACATGGCCACCACAGTGCCAGGCCCCAAGGGGACACTACCAATCTGTAGTAGTGCCCCTTTCAACCCTGCCCAGGGCTCCATTTAGCCCTCCTACTCCCCTCCCAAGGCCCCAAGGCTACAAGTAGTCCCCAAGGCCACAGCAGAGCCAGTTTCCAGATCTCCACAGCCCTGTCTTGACCAGCCACAAGCCAACAAAGAGCACCATAAGCCCCACATATGCTTTTGGCAGGGGTGAACAATGTTCAGCCTTGCTCTTAAGTCCATGTCAGACCCACAAATCAGAAAAGGAAAACCATCTTCTGAAGACATAAACTTGCATAAACTGCACAGCTTTTATTCATCACATCAACAGCAACAGGATTTAGGAAGAAAACACTGCCAGAAGTCAGTCACCAGGGATCTGATTAGACAGAGAGCATTTAACATAATCTCTCAGTGAGCATATTCTTCTTCCTGTAATTAAATGTCATCACAGATGCAATTATTTAGGGGCACAATTCCACCAATTTAGACACCAAACTACTTCAGCTGCAGGTGGAAAAAGTAAATAAAGGACAGGAATGAAAATGTGGGTGCTGTTATGACTAGAAACTGGAGTACTAGGCAACTAAAAGTTGTACGAAAAAGGTATCAGGTTATGAGGTAGAACTTCAAAAACTTAAGTAGCACTCAAAATTATCACACACTAACTGAAATATTTCTGAAAAGTTTGTCCCTTTTGTCCTAAAGAATTACAGCCAAAGGATATCCTATTTGTTATTCCAGATGTTTTTTGGGAAGCAAAACCACACAGACTTTGTTTATCTCTGTCTACAATGTTTAGAAACACTATATTTATTTCTAGTATGTATATTATATTAACATTACATTCATTTGTATCCCCAAAGACAAACCAATGGCATGAAAATCAGAAATTTATGCTTGCAAACTATGACAACACAAAAACAAGTAAATACGCACATCTTTCTGAGGGACTTCTAACAGTCCATGGGTGCTGGGAAAGTAAAAATTCCATGAAGGATTGAAAATTACAGCAGTCTTAGTTATATTCTTTATGTAATTCTGGTTTAGCTTATCTACCCATACAGATGCTGACAGTTTCTGCTCTGAAGAAGTGGTACTTTGAATGGGTATGCCACTCAGAAAAGCAGGTGTGGGTATTCATGCCAAAATTTTGGAAGCAGGAAAGGTCTGGCACAACCCAGCTTGAACATTAGTCCCATTCTATCTTGTATCATAAACAGCTGGATTATTTTGGTTTTTTGGTTTCTTTTCCTGAAGGTCACAGAGCTTCAGCAATGTTGATCACACTTTTATAAGGCTGTATATTGACATACTTAGAAGGATGATACGAGTGATATTTACATCCCCAAACAGTGGAAAGCAACAAAACTATGTGGCAAGAGTAGCCATTCCTCTGCCTGTTTCAGATCAGCTCAAAAGCCACAATAGGCATTAGCAACAGAAGTAGTAACAGCTGTCTGAAGAGAACAATACTGAGAAGCAACTGGCTATAAATGAGTGACTGTGGCAAGAAAGGGAAAGAAAATGTGTTTATTAAGAAAAACTAGTAAAATACTGTTTAGTTTTAGTCTTTCTCCACTATATTATCTACACATTACATTGATTAAATTGTTGGCACTCTCTTTTACTGACTTATCTATCTTCTAACACTTTTGCAGTTGATTTTCATATTATTTTGTATTTGTGAGTTCCAATAAAAATTAAAGAACCTTGGATTAACAGCCAGAAGTATTAGAGAATACTTTTGTACACACAAAATAGACATCTGTCATTACTCTCACAGCTTTGCAGGAATGGTGGTTTTAATGGGGATTTGAGTAACAGACAGAAAAAAAATCTGGTGCAATTAAACTGTTATGAAACATGAAAGTATATCTACCCATGTATAAATGCAATTCTGGGCCTTTCTCCCTCCTATTATTAAACAAATATAAACAGTGTCAGAGATATGTACCTGAGACATATATAAAATATTCACTGATAAAATACATGTGGAATCACAGCACACTTTCAGTAACTTCCATAGAATACACAGAAATTGCTGTAATCCTTGCAAGAACTTCTAAACATCTATGTTCAATAAAATATAAACAATTTTACTATTAAGTTGCAGGAGGCTGTTTTACAACAAAATATGACAAAAGTCCCTGAACACCAACTCATCTCTCTTTGGGAATATTTGTACTAAATGGTAAATCCCAGAAAGAATGAAAGAGAAAATATAAAAATGCATCTGAAGGTTATTGTTGTTTGTGCATATAAAAAAAAATATACTGACAGATTCAATTTCTGAATCATATCTTTTTGCTAATGCAAAGTGAACATCCCTATATGTAGAGTAAGTATAATACAACTGAATGTATGCTAAGTGAATACCTGGAATATTTGATTTTATAAATAAAAGTTAATGATGGTGTTGATTCCTCTCTTCAGTTTCTCAGTCCACTCCTTCCCCCCAACAGAGATGTGCAGTGTATCTACTTCAATGTATTAGCCATTGTCACCATGTGTACTTGCACTTGTAATTGAGTTGTTGTATCTGGATTGAGTCACTCTATTTTTTTTTTTAAATGTCGTAGTATTCCCTTCAGAAGAAGTATTTTTTTAATTATTATTCTATAAGCCACTCTAGTTTTCTTTATTTGCTAAATGAATGTCACTGCAACAGAAAACAAGTTAGGCAAGGGTATGTGACTTGAGCAGTACAAAGCACACCTGAGGTACAAACAGCCCAAGAGGCAGTGGCAGCCCCCAGAGGCAGTAGCACCTCCTTTGCTCGGAGCTTTGCTCAAAACCCCATCATAGAGATCAGGCTTAGGGGGTGCAATAAGAAAGCAAACAACTGAATTCTGACCCTACTACTCTCATCTGCAAAGCATTGATGAAGGAATCAGTGCACCACTTGTAACTGAAAGCAGTATTGACAGGGCTTACAGCCATGCAGGCCCCACAGGGCTAAGAATGGGTAAACACACTGTTCCCTACCTTTAAATCCTTTTTTGAGCAACTTTGGGGAAGACAGGATCAAATCAGAAGTCGTTCCATAGAGAAGTAATATTTACATAAACATTTTAAAAGCACTGTATTCATCTTGTTGCTAGAAACACAAAATTCATTAACACTACTGTGATTTTTACATGTGTGGTGAAGTGCTCAAAATATTTAGATGTGATGATACAAATAGAGTGACACCTTGCAGCAAGATGCATTCTTTAATTTAAATGTCTTCTGAAGCTAAATTGTCAAAATGTAAGAAATATGACAAGTTTTGTTTACCACAATTTGCTAAAATGCAACCAAAATGGAATGTCATTAGATTCTAAAAGTGCCATGAAAATTTAAAAACATCACTGCTTACCACTGCCAAGATTATTTGTACTAGAAACAGTCATGAAAACAAATCAACACTTACGCAGTTTCAATTTCACTTTTGCATGCAAGACTATGCCAAAGACCATTTGCTGCTTCAGTCCTGGTGAAGGCCTATCTTACAGATGTGAATCAGACATGAGTGCAAGTTTCACACACTGTTTGTCACTGTTTATACAATTAATTCCATTCAGGTCCCAAATAAATAAATAAATTCACTGAATAATCCTGAATAAAAATCAGGCAATACTTAAACTCTGCTGAGAATGCTAATTTAATTTTAGACATAGCAGTTTTTTCTGCTAACAGTCAACGTATTAATTTTAACTAGAGCTTAAATTACCTTTTCTCAAAAAGAACATGCAGTTTTAACAAGCTGGAGTAAGCAGACTACCTGGGAAATTCATCATGAAGCATTTCATTTGCTAAAGCAAAATGAAATTTGCCTGGTCATTTTTTTAAGGATTTTCCATTGGACTACCAGAGGCTCAGTTTATAAAAGAGCCACGATCTGAGTGTCATTAGTATTCTACCTGCCTTAAGAAATAAGTATCTTGTAGGCAGAAATGAAATAAAATCATCCTTGGATATAAAAATAACATCCCAGGATGTTAGCTGGTATACTTAGTCCTGCTTTTCTCAACAGTTACAAGAAGTCAACAGGGCTTTGAGCAATATGGTCTAATGGAAGGTGTCCCTGCCCTTGGCAGTGGGAGAGTGGTTGGAACTAGGTGATGCTTAAGGTCCTCTCCAACCCAAACCATTCTGTGATTCTATGAAATAAGCACCAACCAACCAGTCTGTGGCATGGAAAAGGCCTGCAGACATAATCTTGGTCAACTTAACTCTGTACAGACTTCCTGCATGAATCTGGCAATAAAGTAATCTAAAACTGGAGATGGAAAATCAGAGGGTAAATCTGTACTGTGCTATTGCTTTCTCCTGCAGTGACACACAGGATTTGCCTAGTTGCTGAGACAATGGCAGGCAATGCTAAGCTGTTTCTGAGCTACACTGAGTACCACACAAGTCTTGAGTAGCCCAAGATCCCAGAAGCACGAGATGGCTGCACACCACCTTCCACACTTACCTTCTGTGCCCATCTAGGTATTTGACTCACCAAAGATTTCACCCTTAAACTGGTAACACACCCAAACATGATCAGTTATTTCTGGACACTTTGCTCAGGCCATACTGATGCTCATCTGGACTAAGAAGAGAGCATTTCTTTCTGCCACTTCTCAAACCTATAACATACTACTTTTGACATCTGCAAGAGCTGCCTGAGCAGTTACTCCTTTTTGGAAACCTATGAGAATCTATGAACTCCCTCTCTTGGTGTAATGCCTAGTGATTTTTTTGTCTGCCACACAAATTCTCATCACAGTGTAACAAATGCGGTATTTGCTGCAAAAAAAACAAAGCGGTGAAATACCAGCCATATCATGCTGAAAAACCAAATATATTGAAAAATGTATTTTATTAGCAGTAATGTTTAAATTTTAAATCATGTGCCTGGCACAATATTATACAAAAAACTTTTGTACACATAAATTCTTCGCTTGAACAGCAGATAACTAGAAGTTCATGTTGACAATAAAGAACAAAATAAAATATGATTTGTTCATACTACTGTGGAAAAGTAAACATTTCCTTGCAACTACTGTCATAAATCCTCAAAAATGTATGAAGTGATCTGACACCAAGAAGCAGTTTTCCTGCAAAATATTACAGATCCAATAAAGTCAGCTTCTTCAACACCATCACGGCTCCACGTAATCCACGAGAAGTGCAAGTCCAGGATAATACCAAAACCCAGTGTGTTCCCATTTCCCAACATCATAAATATCAGCTGCTTGTATCAAGGTGCTTATTGCTTATCTAGTATTGATCCTGACAACATCCAGGATAGTTGATTTTCTCAGTTAATCTCTAATTTTACTTTCAAAATACTGAACAACAGTTCCAATTCTCAGCTCCAAGTATCAAAGTGGCTCCAAAGTACTGAAAAAAATTATTTTATTGTAATAAGACCAGGAATTGGATATAGAGGTCAAAACATGATCACAAATCTTTGCACTGGGTCTTGTGTATTTCTACTGAAGTGCAAGAAATATCAAAAGGTTCCTGGCAGTTTTTCACTGTAGAGGAATGCAGGTTGGTTTCCTTATTTATTTATTAAAACGATGAATTTGTTGAAACTTTTTAATTTCACATATTAAAATCATTCTTAAATGAAGTTTCTTGATTGAAATTATGACTAAAACGAGAACACCAGTTTCAGTAGTCTTGATTAGCATATGTTATGTCAAGTGGTGGCATAAGAGAGATAGTCTCATATTAGTAATTTATGACTGTACACTTTGATTCATCCCTTTATATTCAGGGGAAAAAAAAAAAAAAAACAAAAAAAAACAAAAAAAAACCAAGATAAAGAGTAGGCTATTATTTACTTATTTATTTTTAAACTTTATTAAAGTTCATCTGGAATCACAAAGCAGAAAATCCTTAACTATTATGTCAGTTTTCCAAAGTCACAGGACCACAACTGCCTACCGAGTCTCTCTTTAAAGGGCTTTGCTCAATAGTCCTACCAGAAATAACATTCCTAGATCTTGAGACTGTCAGAAATCTGAAACTTTCCTATGTGATGCTTGTGATACTGATTTAACCCTTTCATGTCAGCTTGCACCACAAAATGATGGATGGAGAGCAACATGGCAGGGTCAGAGAAACCACATGCACAGTGACTTTCACACTACTTTGTCTTCAGAAGAGCAGTTTATCTGCTGACCCACCAACCCGTCACTTTCCTCAGGGATGATGAGCTGAATTTAGCATTCAAAGAGTGACTAACACTTCAAAGTATTTTGCAAGCATGTTTGTTCCCCATGTTTGAAGTGTCAGTCAGGTTTTGTTGTGAGCGAGTTTTTTAGGGGGTTTGGTGCTGTAATTTTGCAGGTTTGGGAGTTTCATTTTTTCAAAATTCCGTATTGTTTCCTAAAAGTTAATTGCTTCCAACTGCTTATTCCCCTCTGATTACAGAATTATTATCACTTGCTTATGACAATTTCCACAGCAACCCACATAATCTCAGACTGCTGTGACTTCAAGTGGAAAATAAGCACCATAAATTCATGCAAATGTCACCTGTTAAAAACTGAAGCAAGAGACAAGGAGAAAGATATTGTCACATGTGATACAGGAATGTCAAAATAGAAAGCATGTCAAAATTTTTTGCATGAAATATTATTGCATTTTTCTTACAATAAACATGTCAGTTCAGCACAGACAGCTTCCAGCTGAGCACAACGCTCTCAACACCCATAAGTCATACTGTGCAGCAGATGTTAAATGTAAAATCCATTAAGACCAATTAGATTCTACAGAAGAAAAAAATAGTAATGGCATGCATAGGCAATGCTACATTACACAACAGTACTGATATAGTGAACCTTAAAAAAAACCCCACAAACACAAACAAGCTCAAAAATGTAATTTACGCTTTTTCCTCACAAAGAGGACCAGCTAACAGAAGGTATGTTACGTTGCCTGAAGCCTTGTGAAGTAAGGTGTCCTGCCTCCTGGTCTCCTGTCTCTAGCTAGAAGCAACTTTTGTGAAGGCCACCACCTACAGCACACCAACAGGTAATTAATCAGTGGTCCTCTATAGCAGCTTGAAACTAAGCAGCAAAATAATTTAAGTCTCTTTCCCAAACTGCATATGCATTACATGTCATGTTAACTGACCCAAATCATCCACATGTATACTAAGATGACAGCTTCAACATCATGGAGTCAAGCTAACAAGGAGAGGGAAAAAAAATAAATACGGAAAAGCTTGTGATATACTCAGTAGACCCTTTTCACTACCACGTAAGAATTTACTCCTCTTATTAACCATTAAAACACAGGATTTATAATGGACACATGGAACAGACCTGTGAGAACTTTTTAGAACTAATCCACCAATACTAGGGACAGGTTAAATTCTGGCTGTGTGGTAATTGTGTGGACAAATGAAGCTGTCACTGTATACATGATAGCCTGCACATCACTGGGGGCAAAGAACACAATGTTTTTTTGTGGAAATTATGCATAGTAAGAAGAAAGTCTGTCTCTGTACTTGTCAGGACATGTTGCCAAAGGCTGAAACATTATTTCCTGGTAAGCAGTTTCAAACGGCCTCTGGTTCTTCAATCAGAATTAGTCTGCAGCAACTAATCCATTCCTAGATATCAAGCAAATCGCAAATTAAATATATATGTAGTAACCAAGATGAATTTAATCTGCCTGAAGGCTTAATAATATAATTTCCTTTTTTTTTTTTAAAAAAAAAAAAGTGATATATTATCATTTCAACTTGAAATACCTACTGAAGTTTGAGAGATACTAGAAACAGACCTTGACCTGAAATCTGTTCCACAAACCCTAGATTAAACCCTTGGCCACCAAATATGCCTTAGTAGCTCTAAGAAGCATATTCAGCCATCCAGGACCTAAAGAACTGGGCAGAACATATATATCCTAATGTATTTTTCCAAACACTTTGCTACAAGTCCTGAGGAGAAAGGGTGAAAGAGAAGTTTGTGTAATTGCTATAGAGGTACAGACCAACAACTAATACAGTTGCTGGTTGCAGATGCTCATGCTGTGAATAACAAATGCAAACACAGATAGAGCTTTTCCAGTAGAACATAACACTAGGTTTCTTCTCTGCTAGCACCAAATTAAGCCTCAGGTGCTGGCCAAAACCAGAACAAGCTCCTTGAAGTTTTTTGTCTTGATACTTTTCTCTGTAAGGCACAGTCTAGAGTTGGACATTCCTCATGAGAGCTCTTAAAATCAGCAACCTCCCAAACAAAACTGGGGTCCATGGGGACATGTGACAAGGAGCAAACTGAAAAGTGACTGCTCTTCTCTGTATATTGAGCTCTGTTTATGAGCTAAGAATGAATACGGTCCAGGCCAATGCTGTTGGAGAGCCTGCAGCTAGTAACCCTGATCACTCTTCCCACTCCTGGTGCAGGCTTCCAAGGCCTGCTCTCCCTCTGATGAATTCTTGTGCAGCACTCAGGCAAAGCAACAGCAAGCACCCAATGCATCCAGGGCATTTAATAATAATAATGTTCTGTTTCATCAACAGTCTTTATCAATTGGACACTTCATTTAAAAACAAACAAGCAAACAAAACCAAACAGCAAACAAAACTAAAGCATTACTTCAGGCATCGTGTTTTGCTTGTTTCTCTTCCCAGTTTGGTGATTTGTCTCCGTATTGTTATACTTCATTAAAAATTTAATCATATGAACATGTATAAAATTGTTTAAAAAGACTGCTAAACACATAACAAGCAGCCAAAATTAAAATATGCTCCCCATCTTTTCAGCCTACTTTTATCTCAGATATTTTTGCACTCAGAAGTAAAAAAAAAAAAAAAACACAAAACAAAAAAACCACACACATCCCAAAACATTAAACTAAAAAACAAAAAAAAAAAAAGAGAAAAGGTTAACTGTATCAATTGAAGTAATAACTGTTTTACTTATCACACCGTAACTTTGAAGACTAAAAATCAAAACAAAAATCATGATGTAGAGCATCAAATTCATCCCTGGCATTATTCCATGCAAATCAGTGGTATTACACCAGGGATTAATTTGGAACACTGATATGAATTACAGTACTGTTCTATAAAGCAACCACATACAAAATATAACCCAAACCATTATGAGCATCACAAATGCACACAAGTAATTATGCACCTACATATCTATGTCTGAGCAAACAGAACCAAGAGTTCACAGTCTTGATAAGAACAATAAGGAACTTCTGCTATTTAGAAAATCACTATGACTGTTTTTCTCAAGGAGACTTAATAACCATGTAAAACATTTGATAAAAGTCCATCCTGTAGATTGTAAAGCTCCTCTTCAACTCAGTTTCTACACATCCTAATGAAATAGGACTGACAGTAAGTTATGCAATTAATCTTCAAAAACTCATTTAATACAGTGTGAAGACTGATTAAGTACTTAAGTTTGCTCAGCAAAGGGTTGTCACCACCCATAACATATACAGCCGAGTAAATTATTTAATTAATTTCTTCCCCAACTAGAAACCCTTTCACATTTCCATCCTTTATTAAATACCACGCCTAGGTTCAGTTTTAGACAGTTTGCTTCTGTTTAGCTGCCCTGCTGATTAAGTTAGAGGCTGCATCTCCCACCTCACCATAGCGGCAGGCGGATGCTCAACCAGAGCATCCGTCCTGCGCTCAGGGAGAATGAGACCACACAGAGGCAAGAGAAGAAAGAAGCGAATGGAGAACACCTCACTCTTCCATAGGCCCAGTCGGCTCCCAAAAACATCTGTTACGCTTAAGGCTGCCTGTGTCTTTCAAAGACAAATCTCAGACAGGGGCTGGTGCTCTCCATCCAGCTGCTGTTTCATTACTTGAAACCACTGCCCAGCCACTGCCCTACATAACACTACATGCTTTGCCAGATTTAAACTCATTCGTCATTGCTTGATTTTTCTAATTGCAAGCGACCTGAAACCTTTAAGCCTAACCCACAGCCAGCTAGCGAAGTTGTTTAGGAGCTGTGTATGGCCACGGAATAGTTTTTTTTCTTTTTTCCCTTATCCCCCCCCCCCCCCCCCCCCCCCCCCACGTTGGAATCACGCCGTTTTTTGTTTCTCGAGAAGTTGGCCGTGCCCTGGCTGCCCCTTCCCTCACAGAGACCGTGCCCAGGCGCAGTGCGCTCACACGGGAAGGAAAAGCAGCCATAAAATATTAAAGCCCTTCCCCGCTCGGGGCTCCGCCGTTCCAATCTCCGCACCGCCTCGCTGGCTGGTAGCGTCGCAAACCTCCTCCGCGGGGCCAGCACTGCGCCCGGCCACAGGAATGGGACCCCTCCTCGCCGCAGCCGCCCGACCCGGCACCGGCGCGACGCCCCCCCCGCAGACCCCGACACGGACCAGGTGGTGCAGGGGGACGGTTTTTCCCTGGGCACACTCGGCCTGAAAAGGTGGGTGCAGCTCCCGCAGATTCAATGAGCGGGAGAAGCTGGACCCCGCCACCCACCGGACTGCCACTAGGCAGCCCTGTCCCTCCCGCTCCCCAACGCATGGAATAAAATGTGAACTGTCGCGGTGGCAGCACCGAATAAGGGTGGAGAGGGGGAAGCCCCAGTTCCTCTTGGGCTACATGTTGCTTTAGGACAGCAAAGGTCGGAGTGCAGGGGTGCGGGTGCACTTTTAATTGCACAGTACAGTGCACCTCCCTGGGGCCGGGGCGCGGGTGGCACTTACTGAAGAAAATGTACTCGGTGTAGCTGCTCCAGATCTTGTCGTCCCTGTACTGGTTGATGAATGCGGCTGTGCCGGTGGAGTTGCATGCCACCATGTGGAAGCCCGCCTCGGAGAGCCGGTCGAAGGCTTGCTCTAGGTAGGTGAATTTGAGGTAGAAGCGGGAGGTGTACTTCTCGGGGGGGCGGTCGGGGTCGCGGCTCTCGTTTAGGGTCTCTCCGAAGACCTCCTTGGCCAGGGCGATCCTGCCGCACACCATGATGCGGGCGACGCGGCGGAACTTGGCGTCCGCCTGGTTGTCCCGCACCGTGGTGTAGGAGCCGCGGTAGCCCACGGTGAGGAAGCCTGAGCGCTTGTCCAGCGCCGACCGCTGCAGCCGGTCGCTGCTGCCCTGTGAGTTGCTGTCCTCCAGGTCGCTCTGGCAGCCCTCGTCGTTGAGCGAGCTCTGCTTGGTGACCTTGGGCGACAGCAGCTTCACCAGGTCGCCCAGCTGGAAGTACTCGGCCTCCCGCAGGAGACGCTCCTTCTCGGGGAAGTGCTCGGGCAGCGCCAGCTGCTTGTCCCGCAGGTAATCCAGCACGTACCTGAAGAGGAAGCCGTCGCGGTCGATGAAGAAGCGCGCCCGGCTGTCCCTGGGCAGCTGGCGGGCTGCCGCCGGGCCGCCCCGGCACGGGGAGAACATGGTGGCCAGCGTGCTGTCCGGGACGCTGAGCAGCGTGGAGTGCCTCGTCACGTACACCTGGCCCCCCACGTTCAGCTCCACCACCTCGGGGAACGGCGAGCCCGACGGCCCCGACACCATGTCGCTGATGGGCAGGATGCTGCCGCCCGCCTCCTTCAAAGCCATGGCTGCAAGCGGGCGTCCGCGAAGGAGGGTCTCCCTCCTAAAAAAGCCGGCCTCCCTCCCCTCTACCCCCCCCACCCCTCCCCTCCTTCCCCTCCTCCTTCTCCTCCTTCCACCGCCGCGCCCGGAAGCGCTTAGACGGAGCCGCTGCTCCCACCGCCCTCCGGAGTGGCCCCGCGGCCGTCGCCTGCCCCCCTGCGCCCCCTCGCTGCCCCGGCGGAGGGACGGGCTGCGCTGCGCTGTGGGCTGGCCCGGCCCAGCCGGGAGCGACCCGGCCCGCCCCGAGCTCCGCCGCTGCCTCTATCCGCGCTTCGCCCGGCGGTGGGGCCGCGGGGACTCGCAACCGTTCTGGGCTCACAGCCGAGCGGCCGCCGGAGCCGGCTGCCGTTTGTAGAAACGCTGCCAGGCCCGGCCCAGGGAAGAGCCAAGCCCCTGCCCCGGCTCCTCCCCCCGCCTCGGCTGGGTGTCTTTTTTGGTTCGCTTTGGGTTTTTTTTATTTGTTTTCTCCCTGAAAAGCTCCCAGCGTCCACCAGATCTGCCTGCCTCCCTTATACTGTCACTCAGGTTTGCACTTGCCGGGTAATAGGATGATGGTCGTCCTTCCAAAAGTAGTGTTCTGCTAGACGCACATGATAGTATTTTTCACCATCTTCCCTGTATTTTAGCGTACCTTTACCATGAGGGAAGGAGGTGGGTGTGATTTAATTGAGGACACAAAACCGTGTTTGCTGTGCTGATGGTATGAATGTATGCTGTTGCCCTGGTGGACGCAAATGTTGCATTTGATGTCCTGCTGCTTTGCTGGGGCACAGCACGCTGGGATCTTGATTTTGAGAGAAACTTAATGTGCACTCTAGTTTGATGATGGAATTGGGGTGATTCAGAGTAGGAAAAGCTGCCGTTAGGATCCAGATGCCAAACACATTTTGTTTTGGGACATATTGGCGTATGGATTCTTGGCCGTAAAGCAACTAAATTCATACTCTGTTTAAGCAGTATTTTTTTTAAATTTGTATTGTTTTTAGGGAGAGCCACAACTAACCTACATCGAGATTTCTGATGCGTGTACTTTCAGGCTGCGCTGCTGGAATGTATCAGAGCACAGACTTGTGCACATGTGACAGGTGAGAGGTGTACAATTGCTCATGACAACAAAAAGCGAGGCCTAAACCTGAGTGCATTTTTCTGACTACCAGTGCCATGTCTAAGTGTGACTCTGCTGGGTGGTTCATGTGTGAGAATGCTTCAGTTTTGTTTCATTTAAACGAGGGTCACTTCAGGCCTGGGGGTGAAAGCTATCAGTTTGCTGGCAGATAGAGCTGCAGCTTTTTCCTTCTCACTGGAGGAGACCAAGAAAACCAGTCATCCAAAGCTTAGTCACATTCTTTAAAATACTTGTGTAGACTTATCACTTTTAAAGCAGTAACACAGACGTCTTGACGGCACCTCATCCCACCTATCTGGCATACCTTTTTCAAGGTGGGATGAATCAGCCTCTGGTGCTACCTTCCTCCCTCCATTTGCCATAAAGAACCCTTAAATCTACTTTGAGAGAGAACTCCTAGATTTTACATGGCTAGTGCTAAGGGAAGCCCATCCATCACCCACCCACTGGGCAGAGAGTGCTGGGAAGACTGAGCAAAGACTCCTAGAAACTATATATGTTTTGTTCAAACATAAGAATTATGTGGGAGTGAAAGGGGTTGTAGCAGAGAACAAATGTGCAGGAAAGATTGCAGTGCCCCTTCTTGCCTATTTACTGAAACTGATGAATAGTTTTGAAAAAGGGACAACTGTAAGTAACTAAGTAACAATCTTTCTCTTTCCTTGGTTATTTCATCTGAAATTCTCTTAAGGTCAGAAAAAACACTCAGACTGCTAGGCAACAAGAAAGCAGGGCATCGTATTTTATTGACCATTTTGTCATGCGTTTCTTTAGGTTCAGATCCTTAAAACACAAGGAGATAGTTTTCATTGTTTTGGTTTTGCCTGTAGGGGGTATTTTTTTTCCCGAAGGCTCATTTGAGACGTTTTTGCTAATTTCACATCCACCCTCTTCTGTGCAATATGGAATAATAATTTAACCATATCTAAGGCAACTCATGCTAGAGCACTACATGGATCATAACACCACATTATCATCATGGGCTACTGCCATACCCAGTGCAGTGCCACTAGAGAGGGGACAATTCCATTTCTTTCTCATGTGCAGAAGCCTGTGGCAGCAACAGAACTATGTCTTAAATCTTCTCTTCAGAGACTTGTGCTTGCAAGGGTATGTAATGTAAGGATACTCATTTACCACACAGGATTGCCCAAGTTTGGCAGGTTGTGTAGAAGTCATGCATAAAATAAATATTAATATATTACTCAGGGAAAGAAGAAATTTCTTCTCTGTATTATCAGGGAAAGAAGGGAGAATAAGTGCTTCATTCTTTCAAGGCTCAACAGCCATTGCCTGAAGCACTGGAAAAATCCTTATACCAAATACTTGCAGTTACTTCTGTATTAAGCTTCTGTATGCTGCCTATTACTTGGTCAGCTCATGGTTTCCTCTGTAAATAAGTATATGCTAGGCCCAGCAATGTCTTTGAGTTGATGAAAAAAACTCATATAAATTCCAAAAATAATTTTTTACAAGAATGGGCAGAGAGAACATATTTGTGCTCTGTGAGGTAAGAAACATCTTCCTACACTCTCACATTATGCATAGTGCAGCAGCATCCTGCAGTGCCGTTTGAGTGAAGTCTAAGGCCAGTACAATAGAAATAAGTAAAGCTGCAAGTACATAAGTAAATATCCTTAAGGTTTAGATATGTGATGGTTTCTGATGCTTAAAGCAGAGTGAAAAAGTGCAGGTGAAAGTCTGCCATGATCTGTCTCCTTATCTGTAGGAGTGTTTTGAGATAGGGCTGAAGACTTCATGTAAGGGAGAGTTTCTTTCAGAGATTCCCTTAGGCAGGCAGAGTGGTGAAAGCAGGCAACAACAGCACCCCCTTGAAAGCAGCCTGGAGGGGCATAAGGCAGGATGCATTTCTCAGCAAAAATCTTCTTTTCACTGTAGTTCTTTCTGCTTTGGAGTTAGTGTGCTGATTTGACCCAGCTACATGGGGAGAGACATTTTAGCAGGGCCTGTTGTAATAGGATGAGGGGAGATTCAGGCTGGACGTGAGGAAAAATTCCTTTATGATGAGGATGGTAAAATACTGGAACAGGTTGCCCAGGGAGGTGTAGATATGCCATCGCTGGAGACATTCAAGGCCAGGCTGGATATTGTTCTGGGCAACCTGATACAAATGAAAATGTCCCTGCTCACTGCAGATGACCTTTGAAGTTCCCTTTCAACCCAAACTACTTGATGATTCTATTATTCTAGACTTACTGGAGAGGATCGTGGTGAGAGAGGGAGAAACCTCAGAAAGGAGGGTCAGGAAGATCATTCAGGCTACGTCATGTAGATCAACCAGGGCATCCTTATGAAAAAGTCGTGTAGATAAAACACATTTACAGCTACTGAGACTGTCCAGTTCTGGAATGGAAATTAGGATATCAGGATTTAATACATTTACTTGGCTTATTGCTCAGTCAGGTTTTGAACTGATACACCCAGTAAAAAGTTACTTTCTTACATTTTAAAGTTGTTTCAGCAATGTCTTGTGCTATTGTATTTGGTAAAAACTGTTAAATAAAACTTTTGGAGTTTCTGACAAGGAGAGAGGTGGAAGTGAAAGTTTTCTTCACAAGAGACTTGTTTTAAAGAAACACTTCAGGAATATTGAGAAAAAAATTGTTTGCTAATACAATCCAAGGTGATTCCTGCAATTGCAGTCTTATTTTTTAATATCATTGGATAGCACAAAAGGAAGGATACAAAACCACTTTTCAAACTGAATTGTAAAATACATCTTATTAGACTACTGAAAATTAAAGTAGAAGTAGGGGATAACGTGTAGGAGAAGAGCAAACACTGAAATCAGGCACTTAAATGGAAGTTCTTAAAGACCTATGAAAATTAGGTAATCCCAGCAAGTTAATAAATTAGGTGAACTAGTAGGGTGAAGATTTTTCCAGCAGAATCCCAGTGAAGTCAAAGAGAATTATTTCTTTGTCCTGAATTGCAGGATCAGGCAGGAAGAGTAGTTCATCATGCAGAAAAAGTTCCAGCTGATTACTATGAGCGGGTCTGTAATAATTACAGAAATCACCTAATAAGCATTTAAGATGATTATGTTGTCTTTCAAAAAGTCATCAGCCCAAGAAATTACATTAAAATTCTAGACAAGAATGTGACAAACTGCCAACAGAATCATATTTCCAACACTGCTGTACTCTGGCTCAGTAAGCCCTAGAAGTCTTGGCCACTTTCCTGATTCTCTCCTTTTGCTTGTCATTTCTGTCACTTTCCCAGTTATTCATATTTTCCTATTAAGAATTCTTAGATCATACTTGTTCCCTTACATCCTATTCTCTGATGGCAACAAAGCATCATTCCAAAGAAATGTCTTTTCTAAAGACTCTGAGCTTGTCAATTTTCCATCCACCTGACAGTTATCACTTCAATATATATGTTACATTTGTTCCTTATTAACTGTTTCAATATCAAACTTTCCTTCTAGTCCCAACATTCATATTTCTTAAACTTTAAAGGTATTTTTATGTAACATTGCATTCCAAAATGTTTGGAACTCGGTTCTAGAAGGATTTAGAAATGTATTTATTTATGTAATTAATTCCCAGAGTTAAACAGAAGCACTCATATCTGTAAAGTTAGTACTGTGGGAATTTGTACATTCAGGACCTTAACACCATTACATACATTTAGATTAATATTACAGATTATTTAGTTGCACTGCTGGGACTAAGAGAAGAAGACATTAGGCTGCACACTTGATTCTGAGAATGTAGGAACTTTCTTTTCACAGTCCATAGAAATACATAGCTCTAAGTTGCATTTGAAAGATAGCAAGTAGTTATTAGTGTTTCAAAGATTATGTATTCTCAGGAAAAAATAGTTTGGTGAGAAGTTTTGTCAGGTTAATCAAAAAGGAATTTAGCAAGTTTTGTTTCCCAGAGACTGGAAGTTTCTGCTGCTAATAGCTAATGAATAGATTTTCTGACAGTATTTACAGAGGTTGCCATGTGAAGTCAGCTCCATCATACTCTAACTGAAATGTTTTGTTTGAGTTATTTACGCAACAGCTGCATTAGCTTTATCTGATGAGTTCTTTGGGTCCAGAGTAATTTATGATAGTTAAAATAAAGCCTGTTCTTTCATACTATATCTATTTGGGGTATTTCATACATTACGCTATAATACAAGAGCAAAAACAAAGAACAACATCAGGAACTACAAGCCAGTCTAGCTTCATGAAAATATTTCAATTATATTGCTTTATCCAAACATACAGGAGAATCATTTGATATTCTATGTTATTGAATTTGTTCCATTAAGAATGCATAATTTCTTTTTCATCATTAAGATTGGTGCTTAGAATTAGCATTTCCAAATACTTAGGCTCATAGGTCTTTTTTAGGGCTGATGTGTCTTCTGTGTGAATTTGCACTAACCTAAGTTCTAACTTCAGTGTATCAAACTCTACATTTAGCACGTTCTGCATATAAACACTCCCATAGTAAGAATCTGTTACATTCTGTTAATTAGGCCTAATAGACTGAACAGTTATGCAAGCGTGTCTCCAGTATGGCAATGACATTTTTCTCACTTTTTCTCAGTGTTAGCTGCATTTAGCATTTGAATGTACTTTTTAAAATCTTCTTCATTCATTTATCCTTTAGAAAAAAATCTTTTAAATGTTGATCAATGTGAAGTGATCTGCGTAGAAATACTGTGTATTGATGTTCTGCTCAGCTGCGCATTTCTTTTTATTCTCAAGCAGCAATTTTCCAGATTCTGTTAAAATGAACAGCTTGACAAGACAAACATATATATATGGCACCATATTGTTTCATTATAGTGGTTAGGTTATAGTTCTCTAACACCTGGCTCCTGAATATTAAACCACATAGTATGGACACTTGTGATGGCACCAGATTTTATGTAATTATGCACCTTTTTGCTGTCATCAGAAAAGGGAATCTCACATTCTCTCACTGCCACTTCTTGATGAACCTAAATTGAATCAAATCCAGAAACCTCAGGCACTGATAGAGCATAGGTGTAATGGTACACACTTGTGCTGAAGCAGCTACAGTATGACTGTAAGTGTTCTATCAATAAAGATTTTGCTTTTCCTGTATTCTGATAGAGTCTACATAATCACAGTTCCCTTTGGCTTCGGCTTGTGTTTGTGGTATTCAGGAGTTCTGCTAAGTATGCACTTAATGTCTGAGTGGGTATATATATCTACAGTCTAGCACACAGAAATTAAAGCAGCAGTGTTTATTTCAGGAACTCCCTACCGTAGTACAAATTATGGCTCCACTAAACTCAGTATAGATTTTTTCCTGTTTGTTGTAGATTATCTAATATTGGAATGGATGATTGTAACAATTTTTTCCTCCTTCATTAAGGGAGAAAATATGAGAAAAAATATAATGCACAATAATTTCTCAGTATAAGATTATGCTTGATTTTTTTTAAATGTGCAAAACCAAGAAATGTGATGTTTCTGGTAATGTCCTAACTTCCTGTGTTGTATGTCAACATTTCTGTTGACTATGTGAAAAAGAAAAAGGAAAGGTTGGACATGGCTCTGATTATGCAAAACATGGTCAGATCTATGACAGAATATACAAGAGCTTGTCCTGATTCACTGAAATTAATATGAGTGAAATGCCTAAACAGGAGGTAAGTGCTTCAATACCATATTGGCACCGGACATATAAACACTTTTGCAGCTTTTGAAGAGCCCTTTGGCTATGATGAGAGTACTGATCAATGTAAAAATATTCACATGCAATGCAGGATCAGAGATTATAGTAAGTCTTTGCTTCTGTGTCAGTTACACTGATATTTCCTTACTATGAAACAATATTTATATAGAGCATAAAGTAATAATTCATAATGCTTTAGAGCTCAATGTCTACTCATTTCATTCAGCAAGAGAAAAAATATCATAGTGAAATATGAAATATGAATATTTTTTGTGGTGGCTGCCCAAAATGTTTCAGAGACAGCTGCCTCCCGTGTCTGAGAAGATAGCAACAACAAAGAAAAAAAAAGTCAGGATTTTTACAGCCATGAGGGAAAATAGAAAATAACAGACAAATGAATACATAACACCTTAAAAGGCATATTTTGGATGTAAAGCTCTACCAGGCTATTTTCTCTTACTGTCATATTGATAGCTTACAACTGTTCTGTGTTGTGATTGACAGACTTCTTTTTTGTAAGGAACATAGTAACAGGTATATATACTTCTATATATATATTCTTTACATTAAAGTATGTGATGTAAAATGTCAAATGCATGACTACTTCACTGTTAAAAGGTTTTTCTATCAAAATTGTATTTTATATATATACATACACACTTAAGATATTGAAAGACACCCACCTGTCCTGGCAACTGTGAATTACTCCTTTGATTCCTGCTGACCCTCTCCTATTTAATATATTGAATGGGGGAGGAAAGACTTCTGGAAATTATCTGAGTGCATCAGTAACACAGGAGTTTTTTCTGTTAGAAAAACATATTATGATCAATAAGGTAGTATCTTGTAGTCAGCTGAACCTATGCAAGCATGCTCAAATCTTTCCGAATGTGGCCTCTCTAACATATGTACATAGAGAAGATGTAAACAAAAAGACAGAGTAAATGCTAACAGGAAAATGTTTGGTTTTGGTTTTGGTTTTGTGAATGGAATGTGCTGTATAAAAGATGAATGGGGAATTTATAGACATTAATATATAGTAATGTAGGTTACATAATAAAAGGCTATTAAAATGCCTATGCAAAAATATAAAGAAGTCTAACAGAGTAGAAAGAATGAGAGGCCTAGTTCTTTGAAATAGGATATTAAGGGCATAACTTAAATCTGGCTCTAAGATTACATTAACTGGGCTATTAACAGATATCAATGATATAGATGAAGCCAAAAGAAATGTGACATAGGAAGTCTGTGAAATGGGAAGCCTGCGCTTTCCTAACAAACACAGCCCTTAGGAAGGAGGCTACTTCGTTCCCTTTTGCTTTGGGGCAGAGTACTTGGTGAAGAGAAAAGGTGTAATACCAGCTTAAATTAGCCAGCAAATTCAATGTAGAGAAGAGATGTTTGGGTTTTCCTTCCAGCTGGTCCACTCTGTGCTATGAGAAAAGGCAGATGGGAGTCAAAGGGTTTCTTTCCTCATGCTTTCACACAGCAGGTGTTTGTATGGGCATCAATTTCCTTGCTTCTTGAGTGAAGAACAGTGGCAACCTGGTCATTCCTAAGGCTGCAGTGTCACTCGGGGTTGAATTTTAATTGGTCTTGGGGAATAAACTAGTTACAGGAGTATGCTATATTTTGCCTCCTTCAAAATCATCTCAAGTGTGAAATGACTGAGCAAATGAAAAGGCATATGGAAAGGTCAAGAGAGCTATAGGAGTAATGGGAGATTTTCTTAACCTCGACATAGATTTGAGAGAATCAAGTGGAAGAAATGAAGCAGGTAGTATATGTGTGGAGATAAAACACAGTCACTATTTTCTATATAGTAAGTTTCAAAGCACTTTAAGCACAAATACTGCTGAGAGTGACAAACCCCACAAATAAGAGAAGTAAGTATGGAGGATATCAAGCATAAACCTGAGATTAAAAGGAAAAAATAGAGGTGAAACAGGCATCTGCTATTTAATGTCAAACCAAAGTGTTTCAGGAACTGATAATTAAAATTCAGTGGGTGGAGGTACTATGAAATACAAAGCGATTTCAATACAATTATTGAACATATTAAAGGTATTTAGTGCTTCAAGCAAGTAATAAATGTTATGTAAACACCTATACATAAAGTACTAATAAAGTATTAACACAGAATTAAGAACATGGCAAATGAATTTTGGATTTGACTAATAAACCTTGTCTTGACATTGGTTTCAGCTTTATGAGGTGTACTTCATATTATTAATCATGAAACATGAGAGGTGTTTCTCATTTTTCCATCTGCTGAAAATTGAAGGATCATATTTCTAAAACCTACAAAACATTCACATCTTCAAACTGACTTTTGTACTTCATTTATATATTCATTGTATATGTTGAAATACACCTTAGACCTGTGGTTGGCAGCTTGTGTTGTGTCAGCTCTTGGACACCAAAAGGTGACTAAAGAAAGCAGAATTAAGACTGTGAGGTTGAAGTTTGCTATGTAAACCTTAGTGGGGATGCTAATGAAAAAAGGTTGAAACCATCACCTTAGCTGAATATGAGATCTGTTTTCCTTCATGCTTTTGACAGCATTGAAATCACCTTCAAAGAAGGCACCTCTGTGTTCCACTGACCTATGAGAATAACCATGTGGAGAAAGAAAAGGAGAATGCAGTAGAATAGGACAGCAGAAGAGAAATTTATCTCTTAGAGACTTAAAAAGCAAAGTAATTGAGTGAAAACCTAGTTTCCCTAAAATCAGCTGTAAAACTCTCATTTAACCTGATATGATTTTGCCTGGGTAATCCAGAGTGTATCTCAACTAGAACTCTGATTAAAAAATAAAAAACAAAATAAAACCCAAACGCCTAAGTAGACAAATTTGTAGTTATTATAATGTAGAACAATAATTTAAAGACTTTAACCCTGATATGAAATAACTTGCTTTCCCATCCTCAGCCTTTTCTAGACCAACACTGGCTTGAGGGGATTTGTTACACTTGGATGAAATATGTGAAACAAAAAAGCTCAATGAATCATGCAAAAAAGCAGTGAAAGTGCTAGGAGGTACAGAGCGAAAGATTGCCTGTTAGAGAATTAAATAGAAGGGATAGTTGTAAGGAATAATTTTTTTAACAAGTAAAAATATCACCTGAAACAAAAACCTCCAGCTCTACAAAAATATACCTTAGAGACTTTAGGGAAAACTAATTTTGAATGCCATTTTTCTGTCTTGTTTTTATAGAGGTTTGCATCCGATCTGTGGCTATTAATGATGAAATCCTCCCATTTTAAGAACCAGTACTGGGCCTGTGTACTCCTTAAATCTCACTTAAACCTTCCAAATTGGGTGTGAGACAATAAAATGCTGTGCACTGCTGTGAATAATGCCGTAGAGCACACTTTCCAGTTTTTATAATGAGATTGAAATACAAGTCATTTTTTCTTCAAATGAGCAGTGAAATACTCTCACTATGGGTCAACAATGCTCCATTGTTTTTTTATCACCTGCATGCTTTAGGCAAATATTTCATATTCAGTTGTTATACTGCATAGGCTCATTTCACAAAGACTTGTCTGAGTTAGGTTGCATTTATATTTAAAGGACAAGTCATGATTCATTTTTTGAAAGATACTTTGATAGTGCTAAATAGCCTGATTAGAAATATATCATTATGATACATTATGTAAACCAAATCTTTATGAGGTAGCATTCAGACTGCCTTTAATGTTGATCTTCAGTGATGTCCAGAAACGAAGACCAAAGCCAAACAGGGTCATGATGAGAATGGAAATTTGAAAAGTCATTTTTGTTTATAATAAACACACCCAGCTGGGAGCACAGCTGCTAAGGAGCCAAAGCTCTAGATTCGTTCTACCTGGGAGGGTCTAATTACAAAAGCCACGTAGACTGGCTCAAAATTACAAAAGCAGGGTTAGGATTAATATAGGCATGGACCCAAATTCTATTGGCAAAAGGCATCTAAACCAACATCTTATCACTAAGCAGTGGTGTAATATAAATCCAAAGAGCTACTAAATGAAACTGAAGTGATGCACTTCCAGGGGTATTTGGTTTGGCTTCAAAATTCTAACTGACTCAGTTTGGCTGATCTCCTTTTACAGAGCCATTTGGAAAAAAAATAACAAACAAACAAAAAAAACCAAACCACAAACAAAACAAGGGGAAAAAAAAAAAAAAATGACCAAGCCAATCCACAGACTTTCCTCAAAATTGAAAGTTTAACACTTAAACAGAAAAATAGCCCTTTTCAGTCCAATTTATCTAGCAGATTTCGTTAAATGGACATTTAGAAAATCAGATGGTAAAGTTCTATATATGTGCCCATCTTCCTTATTCTTGTTATAAAAACAAATGTTATGATAAACTAGGAAGAAAAATTGTCTTCTCTATATTTAGATATTCTTGCAATTGTAGTGCAATTTCCTGCATTTTGACAGATTTAAAGATTGTACAGGAAAAAAAGAATTTATAAAAAATAAAGTGAATTTCATTAGTGTCAAGTGAGATGCTAACAAACGTGGATCAGTTGTTCCAATAGGAGGACTCCTATTCCAGAAGTGTGCAAAGGTTTCCTTTGTGTGCATCAATAACTATGTTTATTTATCTACCAGAAATGGCTAGACTCCATCAAGCCTCTTTCTTCCAGAGAATCATGAAAAGTATATCAATCAGGTACATTTTATCATAGGATTTTGCCATAGAGCTTAGTATCTGATTATTAAATCTGTATTTTGGATGGTCTTAGTCTTCCAGGTTTGCTGATTAGATCGCTCAATTTTATCTTTTCCCTTTCTGTCCATGTCTTCTTATCTTTTTCCTTTTTTTTTTTTTTTTTTTAGCATTTTCATAGTGTAGGATTGCCATAAACACTTAAAATTATAAGGTTTAATTATTGTACATATGTTGCACTGTACAAAAGAGAATAGACAAACCAAGTCCAAATGTGGCATTTAAAGATAAAAGTAACTGAATGCATTTTGACCAATGAGCAGATTCTGCATGCATGCTTAGTATATCAGTGAATATTCAATTAGCAGGTGATGAATGAATGGTGAAAGTTGGTAACCAACACGAAGATGCATGATATAATGCACAAGAAGATCCTTTCCGCATTTTCCCTGGTTCCTGCCTTACCTGTTCTCCCATTCTGCACCGTTCTGCATTTGTTACTCTCCTCTTACTATCTGTCCCTCTTCTTCAAGTATCAGGTACCACCCACTTTTCTATGGAAGTGTCAGGGGACCTTCTATGGGAGCAACAGGTGAAAATGCTATTTTCCTTGCTTATTTGCTTCAAGAATTGGATGAAATACCTTTAAGGAGAGTAAATCCTTCATCTGCCTTACTGCCTCCTTTTGGACCTGCATCACAGCAGAAAGCAAGAAAGGACAGACAGTTACCTCAGAGAAGAAAATAAAAAAAAAAAAAAAAAAAAACCAAAAACCCAAAAATCTCTTTTCTCAGCACAAAATACCGCTTTATGATATCTGAGCAGGAAGTCTGAGAAGTCAAAAACCTTCACAGAAACCTCTTGATGCTCTTACTTTGGATTAATTTCACATTTCACCAAACAGTGAGGCATGCAAAATTTTATAGAGGGAGTGGGGAGATTTCTACTTTCTTTATCCCTTGAAGCATTCTGATCAATCCTGAGTTCTTTGGCTTCAGCAGTCTGAAGATTCACATGTATGTGACAGAAGTCTTGTAGGACTTCACAAAGTGCCATTGTCCACACCACGAAACCTCTGCATGACATGTTGTAACATGCTTTTCATGCACTTTTTCTTGTGCAGCTACAGAAGTTACATCACGTTCAGACAAGCTAAGGAAAGGTTTGGATGCTAGAGCTCTGTTTAAATGAGATTTGGATACCCCTAATAACTACAAATCACATTCAAAAGATAGGTTGATCCACATTGATTTTTGGTATGGGGATTTATAGTCACTATGGTTTTGAAAAACGGACAAAACTAAAATAATATGTCTTCATATGTCTAAAGTGCTTATGGTCTTCTCCTTCATGTTCCATCATAAGGTCATGGGAAACAACAACAACAGGTTAAGCATCTCTCTTTCAGACAATTTAAAACCTCCACTCTTAGCCTCTCCAATCACTTACAATTTCTCTTTCATCCAGAATCAGAGTTGAAGTCTAGATATTTTTCAGATTCATGCATTTATGATTAAAGGATAAAATTCCTTCTTGCAGTCTGCATCCCAGTGTGTTGTTCTTTCATTAGAGTTACCAAGAAAATAATTTTGTTAAACATGGCATTAACTGCAGTTTTGCCTGATCTTCCCATTCTTGCAGACAATCCCAGAGCATTTGGGAGAGCATTCCTGCAGCTGCCTTGTCTGCTTGTTGTGGGGACTCTTTGTGAACTGGTCTGAACACCACTCTGTCGGTGAGCACCTGCAGACTCAAGCAGGTCTGATGAACAGGTTGGAAGTGAAACAGTTAAATGGAGGAGAACGTTATCTGCTCTTCTTAGTTTTCAACTATTAGACTACAGAAGAGGGTCAGGACTCAAGAGCAGATGCTGACTTATGAGAATGCAGGGCACAGACTGCATATGCATTTGCAAGTGTGTTGTGTAGGATCAGAGGATAAAAGCAAGTTTAATCATTTTTGTTAATCAGCTTTAAATTTGCTTCTTATAAGGGATTCTATTATCTTCTTTCTAGGCATCAGCTTCCTATTGATATTAATGAGAATTATGCAAGCTTAGTTATAATGATATTAATTTAGTTATAGAAAAACATCTTTCTGTTCTAAGTGATCTAACTAATTTTCTAGGACATACATGTACCCTTTTTTCACCAATAGATGTACCCATGGTTCTCGGTAACGCTTGCCAAATGCAATATGTTATTTATTTCAACATACAATATGGAAAATCTTTATTTTTTTATTACTCTTATCACTTTGAACAGCTTGATTCTGAATATGTGATACTCCTATATCTCATTGGAATGATCTCGTATTGAAAATTTTCTCCATAGAAAACAGATGTACAGATGCAGTGTTTTTTTCAAGTGACTTATCTATTTCTACTGATTTTTAAATTTCTATGTCAAATTGTTACTACTTGGAGCTGTAATTCCCTAACCACACTTTTTACCTGTGTTGTTCTAAATTTATGCTAATTTAGGAGACTGGTTTCTGCTGTAGATAGATGGATAGCTGTGTTAATTGTTCAATGGGCTCAGATAAATTTCTACTAGTTGTTACCAGTATAGTAGTGGTATAGGCTAAAGAAGTCAGGATTCCACCAAACCCTAACTTTCCAAGTGTTTCTTGCTTATTTAACATAGGAAATAACATCCTCATATAATCTGGTTTGTGTTCTCAGCCAGATGATATCTTCCTGGAGCATGGAGTATAGCTTGTACATTGCCTCCTTTATGTGAGCACATATATGACGATCTTCCATCTTCCTCTTAAGCAGAGGATAATTCAGACTAAAAAAAAGGCAAGATGAAATCTACTTTAATTTAATGAAGAGATTAAATGGTGAAGATATAGTTAATAGTATTTGTTAGTTTTGAGGAAGGTTGTTGCAGCAGCCAAAAGACACACACCTATATATTACAGAGCAACTCAATGACTAGCAAAAATGCTTGATGCTGCCAGCTTCATGGTAAAAATCCCTCTTAAATCACAATAAAAGACTCAATCCCTAGCATAATATTTCTGAAAAGAAAAATATGTCCTGCAGTATCCTGCCTTAGCTGGGAGGTAGGGAGGATTTCATTCACTGTTTATCAGTGTTTATGCCCAGGCTTTTTCTGTGCAGATGAAAATGTAGTAAGGTGAAAGCTATTGGAAAATATAAGCAGGCTGGCAAAGACTTACAGCAAGATCTGAAAATAAAAGACTTAGTTCTATGCATTAGAAATGGCAATGCAAACTAGCTCCAAGTCTGGTATAAATCCTCCACTTTTTCAAGTACTGTTAGTTTTATTTTTGCACAGTTTCTAGTCTTGAATTCCTATTAATAAGAGTTCTTAACCAAGTGGTTGTTTTATACTTCAGTTGCATAGAGATGGATAGCTGATCAAGGAGAAAGAAAAAATAAGGTGTCAAATTACTGTGTAAAGTTTGTTGAACATTCATAAAGCTGTTTAATGTGCCAGCGTCAGTGGTATCTTCTATGATGTATTTATCTGGCTCCTGTACTAAATAAATGAGTTTGATGTCTCCCAAGAGACTGACACAGCATGACCTTGGATGAGAGAAAGTACTTAATTTTCTGTTAAACATGCCATATCTCTGCAGTCTTTCAGAAGTGTGTTTTGAAATATTGGAAACAAGAACTGAAATAATTTGATACATGTACCCCGACATACATAGGTACTTTTTTCTTGAAGACTAGACAAATGATGGATCCACAAAACAAAGACAAGAAGAAACCCCCTCAGACTCCTCTACACAGGTCTGCAGTCTTGAAGTCAGTGCTTGACACACACAGCTAGGCTTGACAGATGTGCTACAGTCTCTAAGGTTTTAACTTCTCTGAGCTCTGCCTTAATCTTTGACTCTGCCCTTCCTTCACATTATATGTACTGCCAGGCGGCTTACCCATGTGCACAGCACTACAGCGGAAAGGCTGCTTCAGAGTGGCTGCCTCTGCCTCTAGCACAGAAGTACTCTCATCTGTTTAAGGAAAAGAAAAGGGTTGAGTTGAAGTAGTTAAAGTAGGCATCTAATTGTTATTTAATTTAAAACAAGATAAAATGCAAAATGAACACTGAGAGTGAAATGTGTGGTTTAGGACAGGGTATTTCCAGAGTCCCTTAAGCCCTTCACAATTAAAACATCATGACAGATTTAAGTCTTTTGGAATCTGTCCCTTTTCGTTACTACTTCTACAAAAACCTTGAAGTTTAATATAGGAAAAGTTTTTAGGTCATCTAGTCTGTCCTATGCCAGCTTTGGATTATGTTCACTGGTATTATGCCAGTTTTCTAGCCACCTCCAGAGCAGCAGCTTATTTTTATTCCTTGTCAAGGATAGTGTTTTACTGGCAAGAATAGTGTGGGGAAAATAAAATTAAAAAAAAAAAAAAATAAAATAAAAAGTACTTCAGTATTTTCTTTAGAGACCAGCCAAAAAAAAAAAAAAAAAAAAAGGAAAAAAATTATAGTGATGAAAGAGACTGAGAAGAGGGATAAAGGAAGAAATAACAAAATAGAAAGGAAAGAAATATGGCAACAGTACAGGAGAATAAATAAGACATTAAGAAGTGAGCAGAAAATTAGCAGCAAAATTAGCAAAAAACTAAAAAGAAAAAAAAACTTAAAATAAAATTATTGGTGAAAGAAATGGGGAAATGTTTATCTTTTAAATCATGAATAGCACTGTGACTACATTGGCAAGAATATAAGAAAAGCTCATCATTCTTTTTTTCTTTTTTTTCCATTCGTTTGTATTTTATTGAGTAATTTTTTGTTTGTTTGTTTGGGGTTTTTTTTTGTTTTTAGTCAGGTATCTAAAGCAGTATTTTTATAAATTATTCGGGCATCTCCTAACTACTACTTAATTGCTATGGTGCAACAACTTTCAGTTTTCATGAGTGATTTATTCATAACACAATAGCCTTCAGTCTTTGGCTATGTAGTATGATTATCAATTTTAACCCATCTGTCTTAAGTGATTTATTTTCCTGTTCAAAGGATGAAAATTAATAACAGGGACTCAGAGAGTGCACAAGGACAAAACCAATAACAATCTGTATTTCAGATGAAATGAGAATTACTAGAAACTTGCTTACCTTTGGATATCTGAAGTGATAACAAAGTTTTCATTATTAATCTGTGAATATAAGTACAGAACAGTCAATGATGGATAATAATTCTGAATCAAACCTCTTCTGTAAAATTATTATTTATTACAGGAGAGTATAACTCTAATCCAAGTTTGTCAGTATATACAAAGACATTATTTGGAACAGTAAAAATATGGGCCTTTGCCAAAATATTCAAGATTAGTTTCCCAAGTATCATTTCTCTTAACTATCCTTAAGTTCTCTTTGCTTTGCTTAAATTAATTTTTTGTAGTCATATACAAGGGTGGCATTGTGGCCATGAAAATTTTGGCCATTCATAAACAGCTTCCTTTTTCTTTCAGGAAATTTTGCAAAAAACTATGTTAAAAACATTCAGTTCTGAAGTGTACGTGTACATCTGTGCTGCTCTGTCACCACAAAACAACAAAATATTTCACAGCATATGTAGAATTGTATTGTAAGGGCTGAAACAGAAAATCCAAAGAATCGCTGATGTCCCAAAGGCATATAGTGATGGGGAACTCATCAGGTAAAAATTCACAGGACATCCATTCTAGTTGCTCGTTATCGCAGGCAAACACATCAAACCAAGTCTTTTAGATTTCTCTCATAGATAAATCCTGCATATCTTTTTCATTTCAATGATATATTGGCATCTCCTCTGGTGGCATGCAATGAGTTATTTAATAGAAAAGCAAGTATTTCTACTGCTCTGTTGTTTCCAGCAGAAGAGCCCACTGTTGGTAGATGAAATTCTTGCTTTAAGCCCCAAAGTTCATGGCCTCACTTCAAATACTGTTGAACTTCATCTTTGCTTTAGCCTAAGGCCAGGTTTTTAATATTATATTCCAGTCTTCTAAACTGAAAATATTCGCATCTGGTGTCCCCACATTTTGCAGCAAAAATCGTGGAAGCACTATCAAAGTTGCAATACTCTGTATGACTTTTCCAGTATAAAAGAGATCTACATCTAGGGAATTATTTTGCTGCTTGCCCAATTGCGGCTGTGGAGTTTTTCTTCCCTTCAAAAATAGTGGCAACTGAATCTAAGAACAGAAATCTCAGTTTCATACATCAGCATTAGTAGTTCTTCTCATGATATCTTTCAAAAACTTATCCCTGTATTTTTTATCACAATTGGTAAGAATTCAAGATGGGTCTTCCACGTAACTTTCTCACAATATATGGCCAGCCAAAAGAGCTCATACTTAACCCTTTTAGCTGAGAGAACCAAGTCTGCCGTAGTGTTGAGGACCACACTGTCTCAGATTTTGGTGGGGAAGGGGCATGAATGAACATTCATTAGGAATTCTTACAGAAGCTTTTCCAGAAACACACTGGCCTAGAAGTGAAAAAGTACAGCAGGACTTTGAAAAAAAATAATAAAAATAAAAAATTCAAGTACCATCATAGAATAGTTAGGGCTGGAAAGGACCTTAAGATCATCTAATTCCAACCCCCCTGCCATGGGCAGGGACACCTCACACTAAACCATGTCACCC
>JANRGW010044707.1:5705-16289 GCA_024733675.1 Psilopsiagon aymara
AGAATCGAAAGACTGTCACTCCCACGGGTTGACATATGAACAGTCCAGTAACTAAGGTATAGCACAAATCATTACTGCTACCAATAATAATAATGACCAGGGAAATACAAGGGAAGAGAATACAACTGCTCACCATTCGGCAACCAAGCTGTGAACTAACTCTTCCATGTTCCTGCCCCCATTTTTTCCGTCCTGGGCATGACATGCTGTAGTATGGAATACCTCTTTGGTCAGTTTGGGTCAGGTGTCCTTTCTCTGCTTCCTCCCAGCTTCACCTCCTCCCTGGCAGAACACGAGACTCAGAAAGTTCTTCGTCAGACTAAACATTACTGCAACAACTGAAAATATGGGTGTTAACAGCGCTGTTCCCTGGCCCAAAATCCAATCACAGCTCTGCACCAGCTACTAAGAAGGAGAAAAATGACTGCTACTGCTGAACCCATGACAAATACTTATGGAATTTATAGATTTTGTTCTACGGCTCCCAGGGCTTAATACTTTGTTTACAGTTTAATGCCTTACATAATGAATAGAGTAATTACAGAAAGGACAATGTCAGAAATGTTACTGGGAGAGTAAAACTCCCTAAGTCCAAACTGATCTTCAAAGCAGTCAAAAAGAAGAAGGAATAACATTCTCAAAGTCCAGAAAGCCATGTGATCGTTGAAAAAACAGTATCGAACTTACATATCTCAGGAGGCTTCTGGAAATATTTTTCAACATTATTTCCTTTTGCTGACACGTGTAATAAGGATGAAAGCTCTTTTTAGGTTGGTTTTTATTTCAAAAGGTCCATAGCAGGAATAATGATGTTATAAATGCCAGGCTTACAGGATTATAAGGAAAATTCAAATTGGAAGGAACCTCAGGAGGTCACCTAAATCCAGTGTTTTGTTCAAAACAGGGCTAACTCTGAGGTTAAGCAAGCTTGCTTAGAGCTTGATCAAGTTGGATCAAGGACTTGAAAAGCCCCAGGGATAGAGACTGCATAACCTTTCCAGGCAGCCGCCCTATTACTTGAGTATTCTCTCAAAAGGAAAGGGTTTCTTGCTTGCATTCAGATCCTCCTTGTTTCAGCTTTTGTCTCTTGTCTCTCATCAACCACTTTGCACTATTTGCATGAGGAAGGCTCTATCTGCTTGATGACCTGCCAGCAGTTGCTGTGGGATGGGCAGCATCTCCTCTGCTAGGTCCCTTGAAGAAATCATTTGAACCTGAACAAGATCATATCCCTGAGATTCTCCTCACAGGGCAAGTGCCCCAGCTTGGAAACCCTCCACTGACCTTGTCCCAATTTACTAACATTTTTCTTGAGTAGAGGGTCTGGAAACCAGACACAATGCTGCAGATTTGGTAAAATAAATGCCAGTTCAAGGGGTGCAGCCATTTCCTATGACAACCTGGCGATGCTTAGCACAGCATTTTTTGCTGCACAGTGCTGGCTCCTGCCCAACCTATCGTCTACCAGCACTCATAGGTTCTTCTCAGCATATCTGCTCCCTGAGCTGGTTAGGTGCCAGCCTGTTATTGCAGGGGATCTTCCTTCCCAGGTGCAGGACTTAGCATTTATCTTACTGAATTTCACAAGGTTCCTGGCAGCCATTCCTTAAGCCTGTCCAGGTTCCTCTGGATAGCAGTAGTTGTCTCATTGATTGGGTAGTTATCCAGCTTGAAGTCATCTGCAAACTTTATAAGCAAACAATCCATCACTTTCTCCAGGTCATTAAGAAATACATTAAATAGGGCAGGTCTCAGGATAGACCCTGGAATACTTCACTTGCTCTGGCTCCCAAGGAAGAGTATCACCTTTTAATCAATACCTTTTGAGCGCAGTCGTCCAACCAGTTCTCTACCCCATCAAGTCATCCTATTAATTTCATCATAAAATCCTAATCTAGGTACAAAGGAACTGAGATGACTGTTAAGACTGTTATGTGATCAAGATGAGAGGAAGAAGTTTTAAATCAGTGACTACACTTCAAATGAGCTTCTCTGAAATGATTTGGTTAAAGAATAAAGAATATAAAACTGCTATATTGATATCATACAATTAAAAAATGTGCACAGTTAACAATACTTTAAAATCATATTCCCCTTAAAACTGTTCCATTGACTTCCACAGCAGTAAAGGTAATGTACATCTAGAAATTCAAAATCTTGGTTTTGCCAAGCTTGATCTCTATAAAGACTCTTAAAATAGGAATACTTCAGAGGTGAGATTGTTCATACCCCCAAGAGATTTCAATATACTGAACACTCTGGCTTGCACCCAGCAAAGGATTTAATCACAGTATTTTCTATTCATTTCAGTCTTCCAATCTGGATACCTGAATTTAAGCTTTAGTGTTTGTTTGGAATTGGGTCAAACTGATCATCAGCATGCAAGAATGATCCTACATTAAGCTTATTAAGGAGAAAAACATGGCATGATCTTTGGATATAAATGATAAAGTTAAGCAAAATGCATTTTCTATGCAGGAGACACGAAGTGAACAGATTAGTAAGGAAACACATTATGATAGGTTGCAAGAATAACATTACACATAAATATACAATTAGTCTCTTGTTACTCGTGAAGATTTTTATTAAAGAAGAAATACCATCCCATACTATGCCAGTGGAGGCTCTAATTTCTCCAGTTTCATTATTGTTACTACGTTACCTCTTCCTTTCTCTGGGAAGATTCTTTATTGCATTCTAAATTCTTTTACAATTGTGTGCCAATAAATACAAGCTTATACAACTTAAAATAGAAGACTTTGAAGAATTGAAGTATATTATTTCTATTTGTCTGACATGTGTGTTTAATACAATATTGAAGCAAAGCAATAACACCACTTTTCCCCACTAATATGCAATTTTGATAAAACGAAAACATATGGTCATAACATTACCTGCATTGAGATGGAACTGCATGAAGCAAGACCAAAATCATAGCACATGATTCTAGCTGTAAGAATTTATCAAATTCACTGATTTCTTTATACTTATGAAATACAAATATATCGCTTACACCCACTTTTACAAATACTCTTGGCATCAAGAAGGAGCCACATTTAAATTCCAATACCACAATACACAAGTAAATGCATAATAAATATTAAAAGTTTGACAGCAACAGATGTATGCTTTGCTTTTCTTCTGGGCTTCTTGATGATGGTGTCATTAAGTAAACCTGCTTAGGCTTGCAGATAAGGAGCAGCTGCATGTGAGAAGCCTTCCTTAAGGGCTAGGTAGGCACAAGACTTGGGTCTGTTGATTAAATCAGCCCTAAAGCACAACTGTCAATATGAAAGGATGCTAGTAAGAATGCAGTTCTTTAGCACGTGACCTAATGCAATCAGTTTTTCTACTTTGTGTGTTATGACTGAAGTAGGAAAAAGGTTATCAGGCTTCTGTAACAGGAATGCATAAAAAAAAATCCAGTCTATTCTCTGTATTAATGATTGGTGTAAAGATACTGAAGATAGTAAGACCAAATAAGCTCCAAGATGATGTCTCATTCCATGAGAGGATGCTAAATTCTGCAAAGAGGCCAGAGCTCAAATACATGGTCTTTCCAGCTATTGCTGCATTTTACCAAGTAGATGTATCAGCTCATTCAGTGTGTACTTCAAAGGTCTTTCACTAGCTGATTGTTTGTCTTAGCATTTAAAGGTGCTTCCCATGAAAAATCTTTGTAAATAAGTTACTTCTACTAGGCACTGTGAGGCAGTCAACTAAATATCACATAGCTGCTTCCTCACTCCCCACCCTACACCCTGATGGGATGAAGAGGAAGAGTTGAGATAATGAAAGTTTAATAATTTAAATAAAAGTAAAATATAATAATAATAACAAGAAATAAAAAGAAAGAGAGGAATAAAACCCAAGAAAGCCAACTGATGTATAATACAATTTCTTACCACCCACTGATTGATACCCATCCCATCCCCAAGAAACAATGGGCCCTTTCCAGCCAACTCTCCCCAGTTTATATACTGAGTATGATGTTCTATGGTATGGAATATCCCTTTGGCTAGTTTGGGTCAGCTGTCCTGGCGGTGCTCCCTCCCAACTTCTTGTGCCCCTACTCACTAGCAGAGCACAGAAAACTTAAAAGTCCTTGATTAGGGTAAGCACTACTTAGCAACAACTTAAACATACATGTATTATCGATATTACCCTCATATTAAATCCAAAACACAGCACTGTAGCAGACAGAAAACTAACTCTATCCCAGATGAAACCTTGACAGGAGATGTTCAGCAGACACCAGAGTATTAAAGAGCCTGAAATTTTTCATGCAGTCAAAAAAAAATGTTTTTCCTGCTGTTTGTCATTTATTTCATTTTCCCAGTCCTAAACAATTTAGTTATATTGATATAAATTGGCCTAGACTGATTAAACCAACATACTCTACTATATTTTAATTCCAGATCTAATCCTCTAAATTTCTGTGTTACTATTGCTTGCATTTATATTCCTGACAAATTTAACTTTGAAGGAACTAAACATGAAAGTAAAATTAATCAAGTGTGGTAATATTTGCCTAACTGGGTCCTTAGATAACATAATTGTTATTCAGGCTAGAAGGGCATAAAACACCAAAGATATTATAATGTAAACTATAGTATTCCTTTATCTGATACATTTTGAAAAACTGAAAGTGGATCCTGCCAGTCTAGTGGATACTCTGAGGTAAACTGCATCTGTTGAAACTCTGAATAGAACATTCACACTGCCAAAAGCAAACATTCCCTTCTCACAAGATCATTTAACTGCATATGTTTATGAAGCGGTGGTGTTTCAACAAGAGAGATTATCAGCTCACCACCTATTTCCAATATAACACCTGGATGGGTAGAAAATAGCTAGACAATGAGAAATGTAATTGATTTTGTAAATGAAGAAAAATTCACCAGCTTTTCCCATATTTTGAGTAAACACTTCTTGGTTTAGAGAAAGGTGACATATCCTCTTTCCCATCTCCCTGCCTGATGAATTTGGCCCTTTGTTTTCCTTGCTCTTATAGCAAGCTTTCATACTTATACCAGAACAAATGTGTTGTTTGGGTTTTTTTTTAATTTATATTTAATAAAGAGGTTGATCTAAATGATTATTATTGTTTCTTCCTGTTTCAGTTTGAAAAATAAGTATTATTTACATCTCAGTTGGATGGAAAAATTAAGTGGATAATATTTCTTACATTTTTGCAGTGTTTTAATATAATCTGTTTTTTCTACTTAATGCTATACATTGTGTGTGTATATGTATTATTGGCATCCCAAGTATATGTTTTATTGGTTCATGTATTATCTGAAACAGTTGCATGAGCTAGCCATCAGGGGGCACTAAGAGAGCATACAGCTCCTCAGTTTACTCTTCTCAGAATGTAACGTCACCCATGTGGCCGTCCTACTTTCATATCCCCTTAAGTGTTTTATGCTTGAAGCTATAAATCAATCTTGCAAGCACTGAGGGTGTGCACAGTTCCCTGAAGGTAGGTTTTCAGAGACACAGTCAATGCCTACTTCAACAGTTTGGATTTACAGTAAATTTAAGCCAAAAGGCATCCAGTACAGAAGTGAACAGCTGTCCTGGGTTCAGCAGTAGCAGTCATTTTGATTCTTATTAGTAGCTGGTGCAGTGCTGTGTTTTTGACTTTCTGTCTGGGAAGAGTGCTGATAACAACGATGTTTTTAGTTGCTGCTCAGTAATGTTTATTCTGACCAAGGATTTTCTGAGTCTCATGCTCTGCTCAGGAGAAGGGGAAGCCGGGAGGAAGCAGAGGCACAACACTTAACTCAAACTAACCAAAGAGTTATTCCATACCACAGTACATCATATGCCCACTATATAAACTGGAGGGAGTTACCCAGAAAGGCTAGATCACTGCTCGGGTCCAGCTGGGCATCAGTTGGTGGGTGGTGGGCGGTTGTATTCTCTTCCCTTATCATTATTATTGGTAGTAGCAGTAGCGGCTTGTGTTCTACCTTAGTTACTGGACTGTTCTTATCTCAACCCATGAGAGTTACATTCTTTTGATTTCCCTCCCCATCCCTCAGAGAGTGGGGGGATGAAAGTTGGGGAGTGAGGGAATGATTGCATAGTGCTGAGTTACTGGCTGACTGAGCTTAAACCATGACAACAGCATAAACCAACACAATAAAATAATAACACTAATTTCTGCTCTTTTCTAGATAGCAATATGTATTAGAAAACAGGTTCTGAATTAGAACCCTTATTTCTTAATTGTACTCTTCCGAATATTCATTCTTTTTGCTTTCCATGTCTTTCACATCCAATCTAATATTCTCAAATACATTAATTGGAACATCAATGCATTCAGGTAACACAGGTGATTTTTTATTTTTTTTTTTGAGACTTAGAATAATGAAAAATTAAATGGAGTTATCCTAGAAAATATTCTGTTTACTGGCCCAGATGCTTGATATGCTTTTACACAGAAACATTTATCTGAATTATGGATGCAGCTTTAACTCCAAGCATTGTGAAGCTTTCTTTAATGTTTCATAGAAAAGACCCCTTAAAATGCAGGTGTTTTAAAGCAATGAAAGACATATAATGAGAAATAGAACTTTCACATTGTATGCAATGTTTCACAAGAGGGTTGATTTTATTTACATGTCTATTTTGTTAGTTTCATGTCTGACATTTTTTTGGTGCTTTGCATATAATGAGTACTATCTTTGCTCCTATTGAGAAATGTTAGAAAATATTGTATCAAAAGTCTCTTTGAAAGAAAGGAAAAAAAAAAAAAAATATACCAACTTCTGACTTAACTGTTATATAAAAGCTCTAAGGAGAAAAAATTCTCAGTCTACTGAAACAGTTGTATGAAAGCAGGTATTGCTTCACTGAAACAAATATTCATGACTTGTGATCATGTTTTCAGAGTATCCGTAAAAAGCCAGTTCAATTTGGTTCTCTGACATAGCACATATCATGTTAATAATTGCTAGAAATCCTATAAGTTTATAATAAACATACCTAAGGGAACAGATCTCTGAAAAGCCAGAAGTTTTACAAGTGAACCTGAAGGATTTGCTTTGAGGTAGCACTATGCTTTTCTGAGATTGCTGTAAACTGGCTGATAATCCAGGTGGAAGCTCAGTCTGTTACGGTACTGTCATGAAAAAAACCAAAAATTCCTCTTCTGTGATTTTCCTTTATAAAGCTATGATAAGTAACACAGTGACTGAATCTCTTCTTTTGTTTAAAGATATGAACAACTTCAAAGTTTATTATTTTCACTCGCCTTTATTCTTGGTTAATTTATTGTTTTTAAATGAGGCCACTGAAGTTAACATTTTTGGTGATATAAAAGGAAGTATTCAAGTATTTAAAAAGAAACTGTGGCTGGTATTCTTTTATTATCATTCATGCAGATCAAAAGATAGTATTTACTTCCTCCTCAAACTCACTGTATTTCATATGTATTCATTTTTTTTAAAATGAAAAAAGTGAAGAGGAAATATGTAAAAAGTATGAAGCATATGGCTGATCTCCAAATGTACTTCCTACCTTAACATTCAGCTATGAACAAGTTTCTTGTGGTAATTAGCTCTATAAGGCAAAGACAAGATATAACTCATTGATTTGTAAAATACTAAGATATTATGCAACTTTCAGTTTTCATATTAAAACATAGCCTTATAATATGTACAAAATGTTTTGGAAAACTGTGAGCAACCTTTTCGAGAACCTGAAATAAACATTGTTTTCCACCTCTGAATTCCTCTTTCTGTATGAATTAAAGATTAAGAACACAGATAAAATTTGGTTCTCTGTTGTGATTTTAATAAAGCCATATTCTAGAAAAGAGTTTATCTCCAGAAATGCATGCGGTTGCACTTGGCTGGAGTGAAAAAAGTTTGAAAGTTTGCATCATCTCTTCTTATTTGCTAATAAGGGAGTAGAAATTCATGAGATCTAACTTTACTATTATAAAATGAAGGAGATAATAAAACCTGCTCATGCTGCTTTCCTCTATTGTATCTGCTGAGATTTTTCATGTCACCTATTTTAGAGACATTCTTGAGTAGACATGATTGTCTTTTCTCATGATGAACTTCTGTGCATGGAACCTAGAGAAAAACAGATTACTTGCTCAAGTAAGACCCATCAGATAGCATGCGTGGATATTCAGTGTTATATATCTGGTATAATCTAGACTACATTTCTTCATAGCTAAAAGGAAAAGCCAGTTACACCTCTTGGTAAATTAATCCAGTCTTCTATTGATAGCTATTTTAAGCTTGGATATATTGTTATTAATCTGTTGGGGTTTTTTTTTCTGGGTTTTTTTTCTTTTTTTCCCTTTTTTTTTTTTTGTCAATAGGCATAAGCAAGCAATTAGCTTTAGGTATATAACTAGAGTTATGTGAGATGATTAATACTTCAGATAGTTGACAAATGGGACAAATAACAAGAAAAGATTAAACAGTTTTAGATCACAGTAACTGTAACATAGCTTTACTAAAAAAACCCAAAATAACTAATAAAAACTAACAAAAAAAACCCAAACCAAACCCAAACAAAAAACCCAATCTCGCGCAAAACCCAACCAAACCAAGAAAAAAACAACAAAAAACAAACCCAAAATAAATTTCTACTCATTTTTGTTTTTAATAATTTACAAATAAAGCTTATTTCTATATGCTATTGAATTTAGAGCTTTATATATTAGCAAACAGTATCGTTGATATTCCTTCTGCATTTCAGTATTTTTAATGGGTATATTCAATTATAATAATTGGATATTTATGTATCATTACACCAAACAAATCTTATTAAAAATGCTACTATTTATTATTGTTAATAATAGAGGAGGAAAAAATGACACTAGTTATTTACTATAAAACAAAAATCCTACTCTTTTAGTTTTCGCATTATTATGTGTGACTTTGAATATATTGGTGTACATTGATAGCCAAATCTGCAAACATCTGGAAACATACTGTAACAGCCCATTAAATATACAGACCACTTGAAGTGAGTTATAACATAGTATCTGCCTTAGCAAGTTAGTAAATGAAGTTCTGCTTCATTTATTCATTTAGTCTCTTCCTAGATATGGCTAGTACTAAGTATTTCCTAGCAAAAAGAAAGCTCTTGCTATGTGAGGAATATATTTTCTCTTCTGCTGTATAAGGTAAATATAGAGAGTGATTTAGGCTCATCCTTGCTCCCATGCAGGAGCAATTAATAGCCTAGCCAATGCTAAAAAGCAGGTAACAAAAAGTATTCTAAAAATCACAGTCATACCAAAACAGAGTTATGATTCAAAAATTGATAAAAATATTTTAGTCACAATTAATATGTATTTTTTTTGTAGTTCTGGCAAGTAAATCCTTTCTCAGAAAGAGTTATAAGTCCAGTGTATACAAAAAAAACCACACTTTGGTCACGTGAAAAGAATACTTTCTTTTCAAATGTATTACTTAAGAGTGCACATTTATTCTGCAGTATCCTCTTTTCCTACGCTGTCATAGAATCATAGAATAGTTAGGGTTGGAAAGGACCTGAAGATCATCTAATTCCAACTGCCCTGCCATGGGCAGGGACACCTCCCACTAAACCATATCACCCAAGGCTATGTCCAAACTGGCCTTGAACACAGCCAGGGATGGAGCATTCACAACTTCTCTGGGCAACCCATTCCAGTGCCTCACCACCCTTACATTAAAGAATTTCTTTCTTTGGATATGTTTTTATTCCTTTCCTTGCATCATCATTTGCAGTGTAAGGACTACTTATTCATGTGAGTTAGAAGACAGAATTTGAGTTCTTGCCTCTTCTTAAAAGACAAATTCTATGTACAATGTCAATGTTTATGTACAGGCAACTGAAGCTTAGACATTCATAATCATTTATCTTATCATACAGTTGTTTCAGGCTTAGTTTTCAAACAGTGCTTAAAAGAAAAATAAATGAATAAATACATAAAAAAACCCCTTAAATACAGACTCAAAAAACTCTCAGCGGATATAAAGGATAATATCAAGCTCCAATTTAGACTTTTTTAGCTGTACAGGTTAAATAAATAGAGGAAATGTGATTTTAGATCCTAACTTCCTTACGCAGCCACTCAAGTAAAGCATCTGAGTAGAAAGATCTTGGCAAAGTTCAATAGGAGGGGTATTTCTGAACAAGTAAATGTGGATATAATGTCAGTGCTGCTAGTTTTCTGTATGAAGCACCCAAAACAAAGGGCCCTGAATTGCGTTAATTTTTCTGCTGTGATTTGGTTACAAGACTGAGTAAAAAAGTGTAAGTAATTAATTTTCATTTGTTTGTCATTAATTACTTAGATTCCCACAATATTTTATTCCTATTACTTTGTCTCTGTAACCTCTCCTAATATATTATTCTTAACATTAATCAGTTTTGTCGCCTTTGTATGAATAGCATTAATCTTTGATACATCTTTACTGAGATAAAGCAACAGAAATCAAAATAAGGTCATACAAATATTTCATAAAACCATATTTTTATAATGTCCTGGGTTCAGCAGTAGCAGTCATTTTTCCCCTTCTCGGTAGCTGGTGCAGTGCTGTGTTTTTGACTTTCAGCCTGGGA